>CAUYQG010140765.1:0-31632 GCA_963574415.1 Tarsius wallacei
AGTGGATTGCCTGAGCCCGCGGATTCGAGACCCACCTGGGCAGGCGAGACCTCATCTCTACAATAAATCAAAAAATTAGCCGAGCGTGGTAGCACACGCCTGTAGTTCCAGCTACTTGGAAGGCTGAGGCGGAAGGATCGCTGGAGCCCAGCAGGTCGAGGCTGCAGTGGCCGGGAGCAGCCACTGCACTCCAGTCTGGGCAACCGAGTGAGACTCCAACTCAAAAAAAAAAAAACCTAGTATTATAAAAAGTTCATTCATTTGACCATTTATTTACTGAGTATCTGCTGTCTCGAACCTGCTGTCCCTGGGTTGGGGATATAGAAGTCAACAAAATAAACAAAACCTTTTAATGACAGTAGAGGGAAGGAGTAGGTTTGGGGACTAGAAAAAAGACTGAAAACTGGCTCCCTACAGAAAGGGCGACAGTGTTTAAATCAAAGTGAATGGTTTCAGTGAGTCCTGCCTGCACCAAGTCACCTTTGTTTTATATAGTGTATTTCTGTTAACCGTCTTTGGCCTGTCCCTGCCCCGAGTTAAAACTTCTCATTCACAAGTTAGTTTTCCATTGGAATTTTATTTTATTTTATATTTTATTTTATTACTTTATTTTATTTTTATTTTTATTTTTTTTGAGTTGGAGTCTCACTCCATCGCCCAGACTGGAGTGCAGTGGCACACTCCCGACTACTGCTGCCTCTACCTGCTGGGCTCTGGCAACCCTTCTGCCTCAGCCTTCCAAGTAGTCGGAACTATAGGCATGCACTGCCACGCCCAGCTAATTTTTTTGATTTATTGTAGAGATGAGGTCTCCCCAAGTTGCCCGGGTGGATCTCGAACCCGAGGGCTCAGGCAACCCACTCGCCTCTACCTCCTAAAGTACTGGTATTACAGGCTGAGCCACTGAGTCTGGCTCCACTGGAATTTTAATAAAGGAGTTTTACTAAAGTTAAATTTCATGCACATTTAATTAATCTAGCTGCCACCACCAACACTTTTATATACATTTTTAAACCCTAAAGTGCTGTCCCTGGCCACTAGCCTCCAGTTTGGGGTCAACTAAACTAGTTGCAGTTTAGTTTCCTTCTAAGTTACATGCTAAGAGGAGAAATCTACCAAAGAATACAAGTTGCTACCAGGCATGATGATAACCAAAGGAAAGAGACGTGGTTTTGAAGAAACAGATGCCACAAAGAGACAATAATGAAACCTTATGCTCCCAACAGGATAACCAGCATGAGGTGGAAAGCTATGACACTGGAAGTGAGTAAATAAGAGTTAAGGGAAGAAAGAACCAATCCTCTTATAACAACAAAAAGCCAAGCAATACTATTAGAAAGAGCATAAGAACTGAATGAAGAAGACGACAAGGGGTTGGTAGAGAATAGGGTGGGATTTGGGGGAAACAAAGTTATAGAAGAGAGGAATGCAACTCTTCCATACTCTGATTCCATACACTCCCATTCACTGCCTCCACTGCTCACAATGTATACCCACACACATCTGTCCAAAGGCAGCAACCACCATCAGAACAGTAAACACACTGAGTGGGAGGTTATTACTCTGTGTTCTGTAATTTCAAAATATGATTTCTGAAGAGCACATATCATGCTCAATTCAGAGAACTGAACTATGTATTTTAACTCAATTCCCAGGAACTTGCAGAAAAAAATGAATTATGCTTATTATCTTTTTGTCCTCCTCTTTTGGCAAATAATTCTTCCATTTTTCAACTCCCAAGTGAAGAAAACAAATGTACAAATTCCATTGCTATGAAACAATTTACCAGAAGTCTTCATCTTCTTAGCACTTTCTAGGGAGGAGGAAATTGTACTTTAGACACAATCTTAAAACATACATATGCTGATACTGCCCTACTTTGAAGCCCTATTTAAAATATTCACCAGAAACTCTGTGACCATCCTCATTAGAGCTATAAAGCAAATATCTGCTATAATGAGGATACTGTGGTAGGCACTAATCCAAGAAAAATAAAATTTTACATGTTATCAAAATCCTCAAACTTTAGAAGCTTTAACATTTAACTAGCTTAAATATTTATAATATGTCTGATTTATGCTTAATTGTTTACAACATTAAAATTTATATTTATCTTCTGAATTAAAGAAGCACCTGTTACATGAACAAGACCTAATATATAAAGAATGAAAAGTGAACTGAGTGGGTTTATTATCAATTTTTTTGTATCTTATTTTATGAAAGTTCATGGTTCACTTCCTTCAATGATTCCTCCACAACTAGGAAATACTGTAAATTTCTTACTTATGAACTTTCAAACATTCACCAGGGCAAACACACACAAACAGACAAGACCCTCACACAACATTAAAGAAACAAAAAACAAAAACAAGGCTTCACAGCTAATTAACTGTTTTCTGCCATCAGAGATAAGACTATTGACTGGTAATACTTGTCTTAGATTACCTGAAGGCTTTTATGGCTGAGGTCAGTTTTGCAGTAAAAGACCAAGTTTCATCTAGCTTCCCAGTTGATCACTACTACTAGAACTTAGGTCTCTGCAATCCAGTATGTGTACATACTCTTGACACAAAAGTTTTACAAAACTATATTGTTGTACACTCAGGACATTTTCTGTTCTGTTTTTTGTGTTTCATTTAGTTGGGAGGAGGGAAGGCAGCAACTTATTAAACTGATTCTAGAATGTGCTACCACTGGCAGTTTGAAAACCACTGATCTATGAGTTGATAAACACAAGAATGTATGCCAAGGACAAGACACTAGATCACGCAACTTAATAAAACAGCCTTGGTTAATGTCACTCAAAAGTCACTGCTGTTATGTTCTCCTATTCTGGTGTACTCCTTAGATATTCTTCCATAATACCCTTGACTTCAAACAAAAAGGATGGTAGGAGGACCTTGCAGGTAATGCTAGGAATATGGTGTACCACTGGAAACCCCACAGACTGGAACTAATGCTGATCACTTCTTTTCAGCAAAGCAAGATAATACAAAACTAATACCACTTCAGAGAGACATCTTGACTAAGGGAGACATGCATTTAGTGGGACTAAACCCAATCAATATCCACATAAATGTGTATATATTTCATTTCAAGCTTTTAAAAAAAATTCAAGCAGAAATTTTAAAAAATGCATTCTTTTCTACAGTCAGTGCATTGATATTTTATTTTCTATTTTAACCCATGTTTTAATGCTGGTCATAACCCACTAAATTGATTTCTTGACCGACTAATGGATATGCTAAAACCTACAATTTGAAAAACACAGATTTAGAGAACACAAATCAACCTAGCAGGATCAAAGTAGTAGAATAAAGTAGCAGACTCCAGTGGCCACCTCTTTCTCGGATGAGAAAAGACCCAAAGAACTGACCACGTCAGTCAAATAGTGATGCCTTATTTTTCTCTAGAAAGAGCATGAAAGAAAGTATAAGACTCTTCTAAAAGATCGACCTTCCATACGACCCAGCAATCTCCTTTCTGGGAATATTCCCGGAGGAACACAAATCACTCCATAAAATGATACCTGCACCCATTATGTTTATTGCAGCACTGTTCACAATAGCAAAAACATGGAATCAACCGTGCTGTCCATCGCAAGTTGCCTGGATAAAGAAAATGTGGTACATATACATGATGAAATATTACATAGCCATAAAGAAAAACAAAATCATGAACTTTGCAGTAACCTGGATGGACTTAAGAGTCTATAATACTGAGTGATCTTTCACAGAAACAAAGAACTAAGTATCACATGTTCTCACTCATAAGTAGACCTTGAACAACTATCGTAATACTATAAGAAAAGGATTGACAGTAGCGGGAAACTGCGGGGGCGTGGGAGGAGGGTGGGGAGGTGAGACTGGCAATAGTGGGAAACTGCCTGGGGAAAGGGGGGCACACCTCATCAACAAGGGTACCTGCACAATGAATATTTGTATACCTAACCCTGAATTGTGCCCCACAGTTTAAAAATAAATAAAAAATAAAAGATTCAAATCTAAAAAAAAAAAGAAAAACAAAATTATGGGCTTCACAGCAATTTGGATGGATTTAGAGTCTATAATACTCAATGATTTATTCCAGAAACAAAGATCTGAGTGCTACATGTACTCACTTGTAAGTGGACCCTGAACATTCATCATAACATTATAAGAAAGAAATTGGCAGTAGTGGGACACTGCCAAGGGAAGGGGGAGCACAAAACATCAATAAAGTTACCCAAACTTTACCCGTATGATGAGCACCTATGTACCTAACCCTGAATTGTAGCACATATCTCTAAAATAAAAATAATGGGCCAGGCTCGGAGGCTCAGCCTGTAATCCCAGCACTTTGGGAGGCCGAGGCAAGTGTATTGCCTGAGCCCGGGGATTCGAGACCAGCCCGGGCAACATGGTGAGACCTTGTTTCTACAGTAAATTTTTAAAAACCCGGCCGGGCATGGTAGCACGCAGCTGTAGTTCCGGCAACTTGGAAGGCTGAGGCGGAAGGATTGCCAGAGCCCAGCAGGTCAAGGCTAGGGTGGCTGTGAGTGTGCCACTGTACTCCAGCCTGGGCAACAGTGAGACTCCAACTCAAAATAAAAAATAAAAATAATATATTTTTTAAAATACAAAAAAAAAAAAACCAAACAAAGTTCAAGACTCAGACAGGATAAGAAAAATGTAACAATACATACCCCACCAAAAAAATTCTGATCTGGCATTTAATAATCATCACCACTATCAACCTAACATTCGGTTTCTTAAGTATCCAAGCCTGCACTAAGTGTGTATATATATATATATATATATATATATACAATTATATGTGTGTGTATAAATTTTAATTACATAACACATTTACATTATTATTTTTTTCTAGGTCATTCTTACAATCTATCATGATAACAAAGGAAGCATTAGATCTGAAACACAGGTCAGTTGACTCCAGAGTCAAAGCAAGCTCTTAACCACAAAGCTATAAACTCTTCCAAAAAGAGTAGTTCCCAAGTAGTGATGCACCAAAAACCTCTGTGGAGTTAAAACAACGAATGGATATACATGTGCTGTCCCAAAAAGAAAAATTAAAGTTGAAGTAACAAATAGTATAGAGAAATATATTTTGTCAACAATCCACTGGACACTATCTCGAATATTAAATCTAAGAATATCTTTTTGAAGAGTAGATACTATTCTGAGCCATCAGAGATAAATTCCTGGTCTAAGTGAATAACTGCCTTGGCTAATAAGCAGATCACTCTACCTTTGAACTTGATTAGATCACTGTCATTATGGACTAGAATTTAATGTAAAACAATTGTGTCTTAGCTTTAATAACTAAATCCCATTAAAAATTAAACTGCTGACAAGTCAAAAGAATTTTAGCATAAGGTAGTCCAATAGAAACTATAGACTACACCAGTGTAATTCTATTAAATTGATCTACCCATGATTAAATATCTTCCTAATTTATTTTTATTCACTACCTAAAAGATAGAGAATTCTGAACCTCATGTAACATAAATAAACTCAGCATTCTGAGTCAGTTCCTTTCCGCTACCTTTTAAAAAAACATTTAATACCAAGCATACAGTATAAAAATTATGAGGTTTCCAAGATTTAAAATAATTAAGAAATAGTTTTGACTACATCACTCAAAATTTTATGAACATAAAACCTCAAAGATTTTTTATGGCTAAGTGGGTATTATAAAGCCTAGAATTACCACTACTGGTAACCACAAGTAACAGCAAGCTATATACCACAAATACATGAATGATTAACTGCATACAACTACAATGTTAACTTTTTAAATTACTCATTTTCTTTTAAGTGAAAATTCTTAAAGAAGACAAAACTGTACTATAAAATAGCCCAAACATGAATTGTTTTTTTTGGTCAAGTTAATACCCTCAACCAAAAAAATGTTCCAACTATTTCCTGTTCAGGTTACCTACCATGAAATGACAGAGAACTAGTCTATGAAGTAAACCAGAAAGATAATTACAGACTAACACATGAATAATCCCTAAACTATTTGGTAAAAGAAATTACAGCACATTACTATTGAAACCTAGGGAAAATATTCAACCCAGTATCTTCCAAACCGTATGTCAAAAAGGAAAAAGAAAATTCAATCTTATGTTTTATTAACAAACAAACAATACTACCATAAATCCATAACTATATCTACAATCTAAATACTTAAGTCTCTTAAAATATGCAAGAATTAAATACAGAATCATAAGTTTTATTTCATTCATGAACTTGGGGTCACTGGGAGATTTCTAAAGCATACCTTTTAATCCACGCCATGGTACTTCAAGAACATGTTAAGGTAAGTCACAGCTTGGAACACTTCGATGCACCTCAAAACACCTCAGCCAGTGTATCTGTATCATGCTCCTTTCGTTTTGAGATCATAATGGTTCCGAAGAACTACAATGCTTCCATTTGAATGATAGTTTCATAATTTCAATGACTTAAAAACAAAAACAAAAAATAAGGACTTAAGTGTTGGTATGTTAAGCCACTAGTGCACTGCAAAATGCTGCCATGATTAAGAAAAACAAAAAAGCTGCTGCTGCTGCTGCTGCTGCTGCTATGTAACACTATCATCTTTAATGTGAACCCTCATTTGTATGGTAGGGCTAAGTTAGTAGTCAGAGTGACAGCCCTTGCTTTATGGGGATCTTTCCAGTAATACCCCTCAAATCTCTACGCCCCAAAATGTTTCATCCTAAAATGTTCAACCTAAAAGATCTGAAGGCTCCTAGGTGCCAGGTCCCCTCTTGAATGACCATTATTCTGTGTTGAATGAGAAATGCATACCACCCACATACCTGTCTAAAGGGAATTAGCTAACAACAGACAAAGCCAGCGTTCCTTTAAACAATGCTCCTCCTGATGTTAATATTATGAATCATGTTAATTCCATGAAAGTCATTAAATTGAAAAGAGCTCTAGTTTCTAAAGCTTAACTTCTATAAATAGCATGCATATAAATGAACAGATAGATGGCTAGCCTTCAAGTTTTACCGCTCCTCTATGATTGCCTTGGCAGGTATCTGTCCCTCTTTCCTGCTCACCCCACCCACATTTCTTACATAAAAACACTAAAAATATTTTATTACTAAAATTACACAGTAAGAAGTGTATATATCACATTTCAAATCTACTAAGAACTCACACTGCTTTTGCTACAAGTTTGACACTACTTAGTTACAAGAAAGAATGCTCAAACTATACAAAGTAAGTAAAACTAACTGATAAACTTATACGTTTACTGTCACAAAGCTGTTAAAATTACTTTAGGATGACTGATCAGGGAAATGCTTAATAAAGGCAAGGCATAAAAAGGGCTTCCAAGGAAAGAAGTAGATGAGAAAGGTTCTGTTACACTCTAGGCATGTGGAACAGCTCGTGTAAAGAATGGAAGATGACAAAGTTTCCCACTAGGGCCAAAAAGCATGTGCTAAGGAGAAAGGGAAACTATTTCCTGTTTGAAAGGGTAGATTTAACTGATGAAAATATTTCAATCCACTGTCATAAAAATTACATATTTTTAAGATTTAGATTTATTGCAGTTGTGGGGAATGCAGACTACACAACATAGGTTACTCTTCAGAAAGCTGATAATGGTTGCAGAATTACATATAGGAAAAGTCTCTACCAGAGTAGGTGGGAAGAAACTAATGAACAACAGAAACAAGGGAACCTGGTCCAATAAAATCCTTGCCTGCAGCCACAAGCATCTTTTCAAGCTGACGATTTTACCACATTAGTCCAACTCTCTGGCACTTCCCTGCTCCTACTTAAAACCACTTAATGGGTCTGAATGTGCTTGTACACACACACACCCTCCTGGAAGGACTCCTCCGAATAAATGCACCCCACACACAACCACTATGTTAATGCTCCTGAAGCATAGCTCCTCCTTTGCACAGAAAGAATTATGTTAATCACCGGGAAATAAATCAGGATGCAAATATGTTCGATAATAAAAAATAAAAGCCTATGTCTGAAGCTTTTAATCACTACCTCACTTAATTTTCAGAAGGCAGCCAGGTGCAGTGCTTCACACTTACAATGCCAGCACTTAGGGAGGCTGAGTGGAAGGATCACTTGAGACCAGGAATTCAGTAACTTAGTAAGACCCTAGCTCTACCAAAAAAAAAAAAATTAGTCAGACATGATGGTGTGCTTATAGTCCCAGCTCAGCTACTCTGGGAGGACTGCTTGAGCCCAGGAGTTCAAGGCTACAGTGAGCTACAATCACATCACCATGTTCTACCATGTTCTAGCCTGGGTTACAGCAAGACCCTCTCTCTTTTAAAAAAAAAAAAAAAAAACCAGAACCCCATTACACAGAGAAAACTGAGACTCCAGTCAAGTGACTGACCCATGAAAATATATGTAGTAATATAAAAGAGCTAGAAATTAAATCTAGATCTTCTAGCTGAAATTTTAGCATTTCTGTGGCAGAGAGGGGTTAAAAAGTTTAAATTATTCCTTTTTAAAAATCAACCTGCAAGCTCCAAACCTGCTAGACATGGGACATGAGAAAAATAAATAGGCACAGTGGCTTTCCTGGAAATGCAAGATAGTAATCGATTCACAACCGTATCCCCAACCTTATCCCTGTATCCTCTCTTTGTGAAGTGATCAGTTTACAAGCCCTGCTTGTCATGTATACCCTGGAGACAACTTGTTCTTTGAAAATCTGGTTTTGCTAAATACCACCTTGCAAATTCCAAAGAAAAATGCATAGCTATACAACCCGACCCCCTTTCCTTACCTAAACCAACACATAAAACCCCTCTCCTCTTTCTCCAGGTTGCTCAGCCTTGAAGCATTAGCCCACTGAGTCATGCCGGCGCTAATAAAATGCTACTTCCTAAGATAGCCTTGGTGTGTCACAGTCGCTCTGTTTTCCCGCAACATTTCTTCTACTACAATATTGTAGAATATCATTGTGGGGGGTGGCATTGGCCCTAATATTTGTTAACAATATACCAAGTACCATCCTAAGCACTCAACGGCATTTTATTTCATCCTGATCTATTAATACCTCCTATACAGGTGAGGAGACTGAGGCTCAGAGAGACTTAGGTAAGCGGTTCAACATCACGCGTAAGAGAATGAAAAATGGTAGAACAGATATTTGCACGATGTCCAAACTGAACACCCACACTTGTATTGCTATATACCAATCCTTCTTTCAGGAGCAACCAGAAGTCTAACATGTAAGCTTATTTCTCAACCTGGTTGATCTAGCAATAATCTAGTTAATTATATAAGCAATAACCTAGTATATATAAATCTCACACAAAACCCAATTTTATAACTCAAAACTACATAAACTATATTTAGGCTATGTTTTGGAAAGAAACTATATACACATTAACTAAAGCCACTAAGAATGACCAGAATCATAATCACTCAAATGAGAAAATTCATTTGACTCCTACAAATGAAACCCAGTTGTCTCATAAAGTTATGCATTTCATGAAGTTATACACTTGGCAATCTTTTAAGGTTGGCTTAAATCACGGTAGTTATCAATATACATTTTCATTGACAAAATAAAAATGATCATGAAAGAGATTTTCTTTAAGAGGATGCACTGCCAAAATTTCCCAACTTGGTCATAGTTCCACGGTGATAACCATTCAGTCAGGTTATCAGTGAAAATAGAGAAAAGCAGGTGGACAGCTCTCTACAATGCCTCAAACATGATTAAACTTAAGAATAACAAAAAGCAATGACAAAAAAGTCTTCCAAGTTAAGGACTGCAAACTCCTAAGCAACTTCAAGATTTGAATGGAATCCATGCATTCACATATCACTCCAAAACTAACTGCATAAGTGATAAACTCAACTACTATGTCAATGCTTGGTTAACAAGATAAATAAGTCAAACATCCATTTGATACCATGTTTTAAATTGCTGAAACAAATAACCTTGCAGAATTTCTACATTTGAGCATTCAAAAACCGTTACAGTAAGAAACTTAAATGGTAGTTTTTAAAACATCTTCACCAAGAACACCCTATCTTCACCAATACTCTTCTGTATAATCCACTGAAAAACATTAATATCCAAAACAGTGGATTATAATATGAATGCCCACCAGGAATTCTGACACACAACTACATCTCTTTTTTACACAAGTAATGTATTAAAAACACTACACATGTCTACAAAACATTTCACTTTATAGAAATATATTCATATGCCAGTTATTCCAGCCTACTTTCACTATGCTGAGGTCCAAAGGGTATATAACTCTTGTCTCTCTGTAAATGTTATTTAACTACTGAAGCCTGGAACACTGTAGGCTCCAAATGTGTGAAAAATGTTATACTTCTCACTTTGAATACAAGATTTTCAGCTGAAGCAACCCGAAGGACAGAGTTGCTACTACTAACCAAGATAAGTAAGACCAGGAGAAGATCTGGGGACGGGGGTTTCAAAAGTTTGGTTTTGGACATAACTAGATATGCTTGGGCACTCTAACTGAGTTTATTATAGTTTATCAGAACTTTCTGCAAAGGGTAGGGAGATGTGACAAGTGAAGTTAGTCTGCATAGTTTTTGGTTGCAGTTGAATGTCTACACAACGGATGAGACAGAAGTATTCATTATTTATTTTTAAAGTGCTCTAAAAATCTTAGTACTTTAAAAATACATCCTCTGTCATCTGTACTCAGTGTTAAATAAAACATAATTTGATAAGAATAATGTTTAAATCTCTAATTGGAGCCTAATTTAATATTACATATTCTAACGGTGTACAGGTAAAACAATAAAGGTGATTTCAGCTATGAGCAGTAATCTATTACCTGATGCTATCTGGCCAACAAAATACCTCAATCTATTGATGAGAAATAATAGGCCGGGCTCGGTGGCTCAGCCTGTAATCCTGTGCTTTGGGAGGCCGGGGTGAGTAAATTGCCTGAGCCCGCAGGTTCGAGACCTGCCTGGGCAACTTGGCAAGATCTCATCGCTACAAAAAAAAAAAAAAATTAGCTGGGTGTGGCAGCGCGCGCCTGTAGTTCCAGTTACTTGGAAGGCTGAAGTGGAAAGATCGCCGGAGCCCAGCAGGTCAAGGCTGCGGTGGCTGGGAGCATGCCACTGCACTCCAGTCTGGGCGACAGAGTGAGACTCCAACTCACCAAAAAAAAAAAAAAAAAGAGAAATAATAAATCTAATAGGTAACACAACTAAGCATCTCATTTAAATAGCAAGTACCTTCTACCAGCTTATCTTTTTACAGTAAGGCTAAGAAAAAGAACTTACTAAAGCCAAATAGCTGTCCTATACCTTTAGCCATCCTAGAAAGTTGCCAGATTTCTTACAATCCATCGTTTTAATTTCCCATTACCCTTCTTCAAACTTATTTTGTATTCTCCTCGTGCTTTTTAATTATAAAAGGTTGATAGGTAGCATTTTGTGTATATGTTTTAATAGGAAAGGAACATCAAGGAAAATCTTATGTTAATGGATTCCAAAACATAAAACATTTTGCTGAGATAGAATTGTGTTTAAATATATTAATATAAGTCACAACTTCAGGCTGTGGGCCTACAATTATGTACAACTCTGATAAACAGAAATTGACTACAGAACTCAAGAAGTGTATATATATTTTCTAGGTAATAATTAATTTTTTTTAAAAAAGGAAGAAAAAGAAATCTCCCTGATATAACTATTCTCACCTCACTGTTCTCATCTTAATTTAAATTAGAAAATTACTACCACAAAGTTATCAGGATTTTGGAAACAGTTAACACAAACTTGATGACAACTCATTCATCCCTATTTTATGACACCCATGTCACTTAAGTTATTTCATTAGATGTGGAAGTTGTTTTATTTATCAAATAATTCCATTTATTTCAAGACAGTTCTTCAGTCAGCTAGACTAGAACTTGTATTGTCCCTTCTCTATTTTGGGCACTTCAGAGTGTACATAATGTTGTATCTATTACTTAACCCTCACAATAATCCAATGACTATTTATTAAAAATTCCAGGACTTCTAAGTCCTGATAACTTTATACTACATATTGACCCCTGTAGTGCCTACCACTGGTAGGATACATATTTTATGCCATTTTCCAATAGCCATGATACATCTGCACTGTACAAGATAAGGTATTCTGTAATCATCCTTGTGGCAACAAGCATTATTTTCTAACAATGAATCTACACAAGAGTGCAGTGGTTTGTTGAGTTTTATCAAACTCAATTTTACTGAACTCACTCATCAAAAGTCAAGCAATTCACTCTCCAATCACTAAAAAATAAAAACAAAAACATCCCTCAAAAAACAAAAATATTCCACCTCAGTATAAGTAATTAAAGGGTCCAACTACCAATGAATGAATTTTAAAATGTGGTCTATGCATACAGTGGAATACTACTCTATTTTAAAAAGAAAAGAAAATAGTGGTTTTCTTCGCCCATGCCAGCTCTGGCATGTCTCCCTTTTTTTCTCCCTTCTTTCTCTAATAAACTTTGTTAGAAAACTTTAAAAAGGAAAAAAGAAAAAGAAAGAAAATTCTGACAATGCCACACACAGATGAAACTTCAAGACCACTATGATAAATGAAATAAGCCAGTCACAAAAAGACGAATACTATATGATTCCACTTATACGAGGTACCTAGAGTAGTCAAATTTTTAGAGACAGAAAGAATATGGGTTATAAGGGATTCAGAAGGCAATGGGGAATTATTGTTTAATGGGTTTAGAATTTGGGCAGATGATAATAGCTGTGGGGACTGATGGAAGTGATGGTTACAATGTAATGTATTCATTGCCAGTAAACTACATAATTAATAATGGTTAAAGTGGTAAACTTGACCACTTTACCATAAAAATCTGAACATACCTGATGAAATAAATAATAGTGGGAAGTAACTTTCTTTCTAATACATTGACAAATTTTCTTCATTTTTTTCCTTGTTTTACAAATAAAACCTACTTTTCTTCTTATTTTTGTTATCTTCATAAGTGGTACCACCTATTCACCCAGACAGCCACAACATTCAGCCAAGTCCTATAAATGAATTTTAACCCTGGAATGCTCCTTAGTCTAATGCCTTTCCTTCTAATGCCACTGCCCTCACTAAGGTCTTCCTTCCACACAGGATCATTGTAACAGCTCCATATCCAATCTCCCATCTTCAAAATTATCCTCACAATTATCACCAGCTTGAAGTAAAGCTCCTATGTAAAATCTATAGAAAGACCTTCATTGTCTATTCAAATTTAAAGCTCTAAACAACACCTTAGAAAATACTTTGTAGGTGGTTCAGCCTTGTAATCCCAGCACTTTGGGAGGCAGAGGCGAGTGGGTTGCCTGAGCCTACAGGTTCGAGACCAGCCCAGGCAACTTGGCGAGACCTCGTCTGTACAATAAAAAATAGCCAGGCCGGTAGTGTGCGCCTGTAATTCCGGCTACTTGGAAGGCTGAAGCGGAAGGATCGCCGGAGCCCAGCAGGTCGACGCTGGGGTGGCCATGAGCGTGCAAGCCACTGCACTCCAGCCTGGGCAAAGGAGTGAGACTCCAACTCAAAAAAAAAAGAAAACACTTTGTTATCTGATCTAACCTAACTTTTTGGACCCTTCTGCTTCCTACATGCTACACCAGATTATTTACTTCTTCTTTCTTCACCATACCTATGAGGCTCTCCTGCTTCCATGCTTGTACACACACTTTACCCAGAGTCCCCTTCCTTCCTTTCAACTTCCACTGGAATTGTAGTCAACTCTCAGACACTGCTATATATATGGGTGCAAGTTAACATAAGTTTCTGGAGAACAATTTGGCAGCATCTATCAAAAGTATAAATGCATATATCCTTGCAACCAGCAATTCCACTTCTAAGTATCTAATCCTACAAAAGTACTCACACACGTGGTACAAATACATTCACTACAGTGTTGTTTCTAAAAGAGAAAACCATCTAGTTGGATGCCAAATGGAAACTAGCTGAGTACATTGTTACACCTATATTATGGATATGGAATATTACATAAAATTATTAGAGAGACAGAAGTATTACTAAATGTATGCTGATAAAAGAACAAAAAGAACGCAAAAAGAATTATAAATTCCTAAAGTAAAATAATACATAATATACAAATACAATGATACGAGCCCATCTGCCCTGAAGAAAATCAAAACTGTATTACGTATTTTTATGTGCATTTAGGTACATGAAAAATGGTCTGGAAGAATTAATTCCAAATCTTTAAGAATAGTTACCTTGGCCGGGCTCAGTGGCTCAGCCTGTAATCCCAGCACTTTGGGAGGCCGAGGCGAGAGGAATGCCTGAGCCCGCGGGCTCGAGACCCACCCGGGGAATTTGGTGAGACCTCCTCTCTATAATAAATCAAAAAAACTAGCCGGGCGTGGTAGTGCACGCCTGTAGTTCCAGCTACTTGGAAGGCTGAGGCAGAAGGATCGCCAGAGCCCAGCAGGTCGAGGCTGCGGTGGTCGGGAGCAGCCACTGCACTCCATCCAGTCTGGGCGATGGAGTGAGACTCCGACTCAAAAAAAAAAAAAAAAAAGTTACCTCTGGAGAAGGAATGGAATTTGTGCAACATTTCAAATGAGTTACAAATAGGCAGGAGGAGGCCACACAGACTCTTCTGCTTTCTCACTCCTGATCTATTTGGCCTGATCTAGTTCCTACTCTCATCTAGTCAATGATACAAAAGTGAGGTAAATGGCAGTGGCTACACAGAGCAGAAGCCCACGTGCAGCCTACATTGGCTCAGACACACCCGGGACACAAGCTCTCTAACTAACAGCACTCACAGCTGCCAGTGACACAATCTGCAGATCGAGGTGTGGCAAAGGTGAGAAAATAGCTACATTCTTACTGGGCCTCTATTCAGGTTTACTTTTCTACTGAAGTTCTGTTTTCTTTCATTTAAAGGAATGTTTACCAACACTGGACCTTGGGGTTTGTGAACAAACTAATCTCCAACAAGAACTACATCCTGACTAGGCAGGAGGGTCAGAAGACAGCACCCAGATATTCCTGAACAAAATCTCCTGCCTCCAGATTTCCAGAATTCATCTTCCTCTAAGATAGTTAAAAAGTTTAAAAATAATAAGAAAATCTTTTATGAAGCTTTCTCTGGAACCCCCAGTCTGAATTAATCATTCCTTCTTCTATACCTCAACATTTGTTGTAAAATGCTTCAGTTAAATGCCCCTGTGTTCTTCCTCAGATCGCAGTTAGCTATAAGTGTACCTGGGTTCCCCCAAAAAGGCACTAACTACGGAGGACCAGACTGTCTTTGCTTCCTTTATGTAACTTATGGTGTTCAAAATTCCTATCTATAACAGGTTTTTAAGAAATGCATTCATTCTGAATAGAATTTGTTGAAACTAGTTCAGTGCATAATTTAGACCAGTTCACAGATGGGATATGTTTAACTTCTGAATAAAAACGTCAATAGGCAATAGCCAATCAAATAAGAAGAAAAATCAACAACAGGTTTTAAATGAAGTTCTATTTCAACTTGTTAAAGGAAAGCTTTGAGCTGAAATAATATAAGCCCCCAAACCACTATATGTCATAGGCAAAAGTTTTCTACTTACTAACGGAAAACTTTTAAGTGCATTTAAATAGAAAACGGTTCACCTTTACTATACTCTAAGGAAAAGAAGCCTGCTTGTATCCCCTTTACAGCACAAGAATCTAAATATAATTACAGCGTCTGTCTATTCTAATTATTTCATCAGTTTCCCATGTAAAATCTTTGCCAAAACAATAAAAATACGAATTTCTCATTTACATTTTGCATGTTTTCCTCATGATCTGTATTTGATGGTAAAATAATCTTGCCTTCTAAATATTTTATATTTAAATAAAATGACAATATAAAAATAATTGGTGGTGGTATATGTTATGTCCTGCTCTAAAGAATATTGCAAATTATGACAACTGCAAATAAGAGCTTACATTTATTAGTCAAGTCAGAGTATAAAGATTATCTAATATTTTATAAATGTTTCATCTGACTTACTACCAATCCTATGATAGGCATGACAATTAATTCCATCTTATAAGACACAGAAACTGAGGCTTAAAGAAGTCAAGTAATTAGCAAGAAGCGACATTTAAGTAACAGAACCAGAATTCAAAGCCTGGTCTCTCTGATTCTAAAAACTAATACTCACCTGCCACTCTGTGCATTTAAAAAATCAAGTCAAAACAAGAAGTCTACCCTGATATAATACAAGTTTATTTGCTGTGAACTGCTTCATAGGCAACTAGTAATAAAGGAATGATAGAAGTGAAAGTCATGTTGCCTCATAGACAATTTTCCTTAGCATGCTAATATTTTGAAGTAACTGAAAACAAAATTTTCACAATTAAAGAAAAAACCTTAGCAACAGATGAATATTCTAAGAAAAAAGCTAAAAATAAACAAAAATGCCTTTCTTTGTTGTAAGCAGTACTTGATTTAGTAGCTTCAGGAATTGATACACTTTCCACTATTTAAAAAAGCTGCTAGTGCAGAAATTGTTGGGGAGGGAATCTCCTGTATTAAAACAATAGATTAATGATGAAAGCTACATGCTGGATTAGACTGTAATTGTAATATAAATGGTCTCTCAGAAGCAATGCCCTCCTAGGATTTCTATATGGCACTCTGACACACCTTCAGTACCTACAGTCCTACTAGAATGACATGAGTAGTTTTTGTTTGGTGTTGCTTGGGTTTTTTAATGATACAAGTGCTATTGTTTGAATGTCTGTGTTCCCCCCAAATCAGTACGTTGAAGTCCTAACTCCCAAGGTGAGTGGGGGTGGGGAATACTTTGGAAGGTGATTAGGTCATGAAGACATAGCTCTCATGAATGGGATTAGAGTCTTTATAAAAGAGGTCTTGGAGAGACCCCTCAATCCTTCCATCACCTGAGGACTTAATCAAAAGGCACCATCTAGATAGAGCACAGGAGCCCTCACCAGAACTGAATCTTCTAGGGCCTTGATCTAGGACTCCCAGCACCCAGAACTGCAAAAAATAAATTTCTGTTGTGTATAAGCTACCTAATTGATGGTGTTTTGTTATAGCAGCCAAAATGCACAAAGAGTGAGGTAAACGCCAATTCTAACGATAGCACTCATAACATTAAAAAACCCAAACAGGCCGGGCTCAGTGGCTCTCTGCCTGTAATCCCAGCACTTTGGGAGGCTGAGGCGAGTGGATTGCCTGAGCCCGCGGTTTGAGACTCGCCCAGGTAACTTGGCCAGATCTTGTCTCTACAATAAATCAAAAATTAGCCGGGCGTGGTAGTGTGCGCCTGTAGTTCCGGCTACTTGGAAGGCTGAGGCAGAAGGATCGCCAGAGCCCAGCAGGTCGAGGCTGCGGTGGCCGGGAGCGGCCACTACACTCCAGCCTGGGAGCCAGAGTGGGACTCCAATTCAAAACAAACAAACAAACAAAATAATGAATGTGTGCTAAAACTGCTACCATTAGGACAAAGATGCAGGTATAGAGGTTAATGCTGCTTTGGATTTAAAACAATTTAGATACACAAAGATCAGCGTCAATTCATTGTGATCCCAGACAAAGTAGATATGAGAGGGAGCCCCCCACCACAACACATACACCAAAGCAGCTTTTAGCACAAACAGCATCTTAACAGAACTAGAAGTGTAGTACCTACAGAGAGTAATCCTACTGCATAATCTACTGTATAAACTAACAGTTGAGCCTATCAAGCACGCGTATATTTCCAAATATATAAGCATTAGACTATCAAAACAGAAAGTCCCATATAGAAAGATAAAGTTTGCAGCAAAAACAGTAAGCAGCTACTCTGATAGATGCTGCTGCCCTATATTATTCACAATGTAAAAAGCATTCTCAGAAAAATTCTCTCAAGTGATGTCTAGAGACCTAAGCATGTGGTAAAAAATGTCTGTCTCTCCTTCCTGTTAGTCTTAAGACTGGCCTTCATGACTCCCTAGTTCCCTTTTCTTATCTAAATATCCTAGGTGCTTATGCTCCTCACACTACAGAGACTACACAATAATCTACACAATGCTACCATAGTTACTGTTTAAATCAACAGGAGATAGGATATTGATATTGCATATTGATAGGATAAAGCAAAATATTTTCAAGTAATTTAAGTAATCCAAATTAGCCGGGCTCGGTGGCTCAGCCTGTAATCCCGCACCTTTGGGAGGCTGAGGTGAGTAGATTGCCTAAGCCTGCGGGTTCGAGACCCGCCTGGCCAAGCGAGACCTCATCTCTACAATAAATCAAAAAATTAGCCGGGCGTGGTAGCGGGCGCCTGTAGTTCCAGCTACTTGGAAGGCTGAGGCAGAAGGATCGCCGGAGCCCAGCAGGTCGAAGCTGCGGTGGCCGGGAGTGGCCACTGCACTCCAGTCTGGGCGACAGAGTGGGACTCCAACTCAAAAAAAAAAAAAAAAAAAAAGGTAATCCAAATTTAATGTGTAAAACACTTTGGTTTACTCCAGAAAAGTTACCTTTCATAATTATTTTGGCTTGGGCAAATAAGTTAGTTTGTCTTCCCTAAATACCATCAATGTAGACTAAAACAGTTATTCAAGACTATGTTTCTTTAGAAGATTTTTTAAATCTGTCACCATGCAAAATCCAGATGCCATAAAATCAAGTCATTCACTTGTACACAACAATCTCATACCCAAGATCTGTTTCCCATATCAAATGGTGGCAACCTTGTAATTATCACAGCTCAGGCCAAAAACCATGGGTCATCTTTGAATCCTGTCTTTAGTTCACTTCCCACATCTAATCCAGGCATACGCTGCCTCAGGGTCTTTACATCTGCTGTTTCTTCTCCCTGAACACATACATGCCTGCACATGTCTCCCATCCTAACGTTTTAGGTCCTTTGCTCAACTGTCACCACTGAGTAGGTCTCAGTGAGACCTCCCATAAGTATTTTATCTAGAGGTGCAACCTCTTTCTGGCACTCCCTACCCTATTCCCATCTTTTTTCCCCCCCAAAGATCCACATCTCAATTATTATTTTACTTATTTATATGTTTTTTTGCCTGTCTCTCCCACTAAAATGTAAGTTCCACATTGCTTTGTTGTAAGTAGTGGTTGATTTAGTAGCTTAGGGAATTGCTACACTATGTTAAGAGTGGAAAGTGACTTCTACTAGAAAAAAAAAAAATCACTAAAAAACCTCTGTTCACTGCTGTATCCCAGTACCTGGTACATACCTGGTACTCAAATAATTTTGAACTTATCACTAGGGCTTAATTGGCCTATAGCAGATGCTTATAACCTGATGGAAGAAGAAGTGTTCCAGAATGAGAAGGGTCAAGCATGGTGCTCTCTGGCTGATCTGTTTCGGCATATCACAACGTGTGCCTGGTTATGTAGATTTATGGAAATTACCTAATGGTCTGAGCCTTCAGAAAACAGGTGAGAGCCTTAATATGATTTCTGTAGTAAAACAAGTATGAGGGATAATATCAATAATTCAAGCACACTAAGTAAATAATACCTGACAAGACAGTAAAAAAGATAGAAATAACCAAGATGACTTTAAAAATACAGACTTACATCTACTATCAACAATAACCTCACCCTACATATAAAATTATGTCCTGAAATATTAGCAAATGACAGTATAAAGCAATCATAATTAGTAAGATACTTAAAAAATTAAGTACCCAAAACATATATCATAGCTCTATAGGTTGTAGGTTTTTTTCCTTCAAGCAAGCTTTAAAGTCTTGGTTTCAACTCAGTACTTTGGAAAATTTCACTGAATACAACTATGTATGCCTAGATGCCTCTTTTAAGGTTCCTTGTATAAATGTGTAATATAAGAAGACACATACCACGAAGAGAGACTTCTCCCCATCATGGTAGAAATATTGAAGTACGACTTGGGAAGTAATGTGGATAAACCAAAATGTATTTCTCCGTCACCAACTTATTATATAAATATGCACAGAAAATACTGTTGAAGATCATGGAGCAGAGGAGAAAACTAGTATTAGAAGAGTTACCCAGGCTGGGTGCGGTGCCTCAAGCCTGTAATCCCAGCACTTTAGAAGGCAGAGGAGAGAGAGGATTGCCTGAGCCTAGGAGTTCAAGACCAGCCTGGGCAACCTGGCGAGACCTTATCTCTATAATAAATCAAAATATAGCCAGGTGTGGTGGCGCATGCCTGTAGTTCCAGCTACTTGGAAGGCCAAGGCAGAAGGATCGCCTAAGCCCAGCAGGTCAATGCTGGGGTGGCCGTGAGCATGCCACTGCACTCCAGCCTGAGCAACAGAGTGAGACTTCAACTCAAAAAAAAAAAAAAGTTACCTAGTGTGGAGAATTTGCCATAAAGCTGGGAGTACAGATTTTTTTTCTACCATATCTTAAGTTTACGTTTATAGTCTTTGCTGGCTTCTTAATAAAAGGTAAAAATGTGTAAGAAAGTATCTACAGGAACTCGTATTCTCAACTACAGATTCATTGTACCATTAAAATATTTCAGTGTTTACATGACATGCACTCTTCTAGGTGTGAAGGATAGGGCATTCAATGAAAAGACAAGTTTTCTGTCTTCATGGAGAGAGCTTCCTGACTTTTTTAGTAAAAGCACTTTATGAAACCACAGTGAGGGTAAACAAGATTTCTGTAGAACGTGTACCGAAATTCCATCACACCAGATATTCATTCACTCCAACTTGGATTAGCAAGTTAAGAAGCTGAAGACAGGATGGCACAAAGTACTACCAAATGTCACATATATGGTTAGTTTTACAAAACAATACATCTTCATGAGATAGGGAGTAACCATAAAAAAGGTTTGCTGTTCATCTTATGACACAGCACTTAAAAGCTTTAAAAAACTTGACGAGTATTCGTTTTCTTTATTCATAAAGGTCCCCAAATTGATTACTTTTGCTGTGAAGACAAGCAGCTTCCTTAAGTATGCTACCTAGTAGATATTCTTGCAAATTAAAAACACTTAAGGTAAGTGTGACATTTAAACAATGGCTTTTAAGCTATGAAAATCACTTATTTATATCAAAATAAAATGAACTTAGAACCAGTCCTTTGAATGACTCTATCACTAAGTATCAACCAAGATATTTTAAAACAATGACGTATATGATATATACATAGTAAGTCCCCTACATAGCGAACCTTCAAGCTGCAAACTCTCAAAGTTGAGAATGTGGGTACACATGTCCAATCACGTAAGTTAGTTCACATGTCTGGTGTAAATTGCCCTGTGCATACATCCTCTATAAGTGATCGTACTTTTGTGTACTTCACTATTTGTTTTCATATATTAGTTGTGTGAAAAGTATTATAAACCTACTATACTACAGTACAGTACTATATAGCTGAGAGTGTTAGTTGGGTAACCTTAATTTATTTTAATATCTACATCATATTCTGTTGCCAGGTATGATCTTTCAAAAGTATATTGAGTGGTGTGACTAGGAAATCATCCAACATAAACATGAAGCTCAGCAGGCCTTTAAGGGACCAGTGCTTGGAAAGCCATCTGTTTGCTGGAAATGGTATTTCTACTTCCCCAGTGATCACAGCTATTTATGACAACTGGGAAATCTCAAGAGAAGAAAAGAAATTTTAACTGCCTCAAAACTTTAATTATTCATATAAACTGGCCAAGAAATTTAAGTTAAATGTTACACAAAGGGATCTCTAACTCCCTAATATTTTTTGGCTAATTATTCCACTGGTAGCTACATCTGCTCTACTAAAATGTGGTTATGAATCAGAAGTAACTCACTGGGAACGCTTTCATATCTAAAAGTGACTGTGAATAATAACTACAATTCACAAAAATTGTTATTTTTAATATGCATAAAAATCCTGAAAACATGTCCCACACAAAAGAACAGATGTTACTGTCAAAATTTAAACTCTTTTAATCACTAGGAAGAATGAGACTAAATTTAACAAAATTTTATTTTTAAAAAATTAAACAGCAGCTAATTCAACCTGTATTTTTAAACAAATTCAATACTCCACATTTTATGATCAGAAAGCATGTTAAGTACTGCCTTTAAAAAAGAAAATAAGTCTGTATCAGAGACTTGCAAATATACTGACACCAGAAATACTAACTCTATTTGTTTCAACTTTTGGTATTCCACCCTGTCATTTTTCTTTTCTGCTTTATAAAAAAAAATAAGTAAATAAACTTTTTCTAAAATTATTTTGAGAATGGTATCTTCCAGATACTTTGATGAGAAATATCATGGCTCATCAGGTACAGTGGCTCACTCCTTTAATCCCAACACTTTGGGAGGCCAAAGCAGGAGGATCACTTGAGGCCAAAAGTTTGAGACCAGCCTGGGAACACGACGAGAAACTATCCCTACACAAAATTTAAAAATAAGTTAGGCAAGGTGTTGCAAGTCTGTAGTCCCAGCTAGTTGGGAGGCTGAAGTGGGAGGACCACTCAAGCCCAGAAGTTTAAGGCTACAGCAAGGCATGACAGTGCCACTGCATGCCGGCCTGAATATCAAAGCAACACTGTCTCAAACAACAACAACAACAAATACCACCACAGCTCCCTTATTTTTTATAGGTCAGCTCCAGGTGATGTCTTTAATATTGCAGAAGGAAATTACTTAATATTATAGTTAACTATGTGTCTAAGATATGTATTAACACCATATTCTTTTGAAATAAAAGCATGTATAGGCACTGTACCTAAAACTACTCATGTGCATGAGCTAAAGATACCAAGTAGAAATATTTCATTTCACATAACCCAACATTTACAGCTTTAGACAGTAGACGCAGGTAGAACATTATCCATAAGTGCTATTACATGTAGCTGCTGTGAGCAAAGTATTTGAAGACAGAAGCCATACCCATAAAACACCTTAAACTTACAGTTTACCTTCACACAGATCCAAATAATATGTTTAGAGGAAGAATGATTAAAACAGTCAAGCAAAAACATTCCAAATCCCTTCAAAATCCTAAATGGGAAAGATTACCAGAAAAGAAACGCTCTCAGTTTGTACCATCCTAACTCTTCCCCTCAAAATACATTACCCTTAGGGATTCACAATAACAAACACAGAATTCATTGCAACTGTGGCTACAATTTATAAGCAGCCTTTCATTGCTCCATAAAGGCTCATCATTGTAGATATTCATCAGTTTTTAAGTCACATCCACAGCTGCTGTGTTAGAAAAACAACAAAATTTGACAGCAAAGACTTTAAAATGACAATAACAGAACAGTTTTACATAAAACCAAATTAAAAGTGCCCTGGTATAATAGTAAGAATGAATGGCATCTAGAGTACCAAAACCATGAGAATCTTGCATCATTCTTAATAGTAATATCTTCCATGGACATGGTGTTAGAATCATTTCCTAAGCTCCCTGGCATGTCAGAGATATCACTTATGCTGGAAAAAAGTGAAGCAGAGATATCACCAAATTAATTGGTGGTGAACAGAATGTGCTTCATAACCACCAGCCTGTGTTCTTTCCACAAATTTTTCTTCCAAAATCATATACTGAAATGCAGAGACCACTCCCTACCCCCCAAAAAATCCTACATAAACCAATTCCCTGTTGAAATTTACCCTGCTGCCTCAGATCTATAATCTACCTGGATGAAAAGCAGCTCCTACGATTGGTGAGCACACCAATCATGTGCCATCAGATGACTAAGTTAACCATGCATGGGGGAAAAATGCCCAGTAGCATCATGGCATACCAAATGACACTATCACTAGGAGATGTTCACACTACAAAATGGCAATGGAACTAGAACCTGGAGACATGGCTTTGAATTCCAAGGCTCCCAACAAGTAGGTAAACTAAACACAACCAGACCTCTTGGCTGCTGACCACCACACTCAGATAACAGATTATGTTTGAAACACACTACATAAATGTGAATTCATAATGGAAGCCCATTAAAACTTTATAACATGCCATGGTAAAAACATTTCAAAACAGTGAGAAAAGGACAGAGCACTCACAAAGTGACAGTGGAACACTTCATTCATTCATTCAGCAAATACTTTTTTTTTTTTAGTTGGGGGGTGTCTCAATCTGCTGCACAATCATGGCTCACCGCAGTCTCAACCTCCTGGGCTCAGATGATCCTTCTGCCTTAGCCTCCCGAGTAGCTGGGACTATAAGCACATGCCACCACGCCTGACTAGTTTTGTGATTTTTTTGTAGAGACGGGGTCTTGCTATGTTTCCCAGATTAGCAAACATTTATGGATACATACTATATACTAAGTACTGTATTCCAGGAGGGAAGACAAAATTTAAAAACTAATTAATACATTGTGTTAGAAAGTGATACATGCAACCAAGAAAAATAAAACAGGGGAGGACCATAGAATGTAGAATAAAAAGCAGGCCTGCTGGGCTTGGTGGCTCAGCCTGTAATCACAGCACTTTGGGAGGCCAAGGCAAGTGGACTGCCTGAGCCCACGGCGAGTAGATTGCCGGAGCCCGCAGGTTTGAGACCCACCCGGGCAACTTGGCGAGATCTCATCTCTACAATAAATCAAAATTTAGCTGGGTGTGGTAGCGCATGCCTGTAGTTCTGGCTACTTGGAAGGCTGAGGCGGAAGGATCGCCAGAGCCCAGCAGGTTGAGGCTGCAGTGGCCGGGAGCGTGCCACTGCACTCCAGTCTGGGTGACAGTGAGACTCCAACTCAAAAAAAAAAAAGGCAGGCCAGATGGGCAGGGAAGACCTCTAAGAGTTGACATCTGAGAAAGGTCTGAAAGGAAGGGGAACAGACTCCTTGGATATATAGGAGAACAGCATTCCACAAAGAAACAGCATCTGCCAGGACGGAGCCCAGCAGCAAGAGGAAGAGTAAGAAGTGAAGTCAAGGACAAAATGGTGGTCCAAAACATACAAGGTCTTAAGGGAAGAAGTTAGCATTTCTTCTGAGATGGGCAGTCACTATAGGATCTTGAAAAGAATCCCTCAAACAGCTTCACAGAGAAGAAAAGCAGAGCTAGAGATGATGGTGCTACTGAGAAGCACGGCATATGCAAGGAGTGGTTTTAGCTAGAGCAATTGGTTTCAGCTAGAACTTGGTTTTAGCTAAAGCAACTGGAAAGATGATTTCCTAACAGAGATAGGAAAGCCTGCAAATGGTGTTGAAAAGGGAAACAAACAAGCAAACAAACCAGGTGCTTAGTTTTAAATGTGCTGAGCTTGAAATGTCTTTTAGACATCGAAAGGAAAATGTCTTTTGAAACGTAGGATATGAAGTCTGGCGCTTAGGAGAGAGAGCAAGGCTGGAGATAAAAATTTGGAAGTCATCAATGTATTAGTAATAGTTAAGCCATAACTGAGAGATCTGTGTTGATGGCGAAGTAATGCCAAAATCCAGAGGCTAAACTCTGGGGCACCCCAAAGTTTAAATGTGGTTAAATGAGAAAGCACTAGGAAGGTGCCATAGAAAAAAGGTGCCATGGTAGGAGGAAAACTAGGAGCATGGTATCCTCAAAGTCAAATGAAGAAAATGTCTGAACAAGAGAGTGACCCAAAATGTCAAATGTTGCTAATCAGGTAAGTCCAATCAGAAGACATTTGGAAAAAAAGCTGACCTCTACCTGAGCTGTATGATAACCTTGAGGGCAGCAGTTTTGTTGGAGTGGTGGAGACAAAAGTCTGGCTAGGAAGGTTTAGGGAGAAAAGCAGGAGAATAATTGAGAGAGAGAACTCTTCAGAGGAGGTTGTTACACAAGGGAGCAGAGACATCGGGAACTAGAGGGCATTGTGGGGTCCAAAGGAAAAATAACAGCATGTTTAAATACTGTTAAGAATGCTTCAGCAGAAAGTTAAAAATTGAGAAGGCTGGTCGTGGTGGCTCACACCTATAATCCCAACACTTCGGGAGGCTGAGGCAGGAGGATTGCTTGAGCCCAGGAGTTTGAGATCAGCCTGGACAACATAGCAAGACCTCATCTCCACAAAAAAGTCAAAAAATTAGCCAGATGCAGTGGTGTGCGACTGTAGGTTCCAGCTACTGAGAGGCTGAGCAGAAGGATTGCCTGAGCCCAGGAAGTCGAGGCTGCAGCACGATCATGCCACTGCACTTCAGCCCGGGCAACAGAGACCCCGAATCAAAAAGAACAAAACAAAAAACAAAATTGAGATGAGAGAAAAGGAAGGCTAGTTGACTAGTCCAATGCCTCAGAGAAGCCAAGGAGTGGGATCCAATGCCACAAGTATGCTTGCCCTAAGAAGAACTCTCCCAGCAGGTTGCAAACTTCAGCAAACAGAATCACCTGAAAGGCTTGCTGAGGCACAGATTGTTGGATCCCACCTACAGAAGGTCTGGGATGGAACACCAGAAATCTGAATTTCTAACAAGTTTCCAGGCGATTCTATTGCTGCTGGTCAAGAGACTTCGTTTTGAGAATCACTATTCTATATGAGGGAAAAGAGAAAAGACAAGTGTATGAATACAAATACTGTAAACTTGGTTTATCTATTAGGAAAAATATAGGTTAGCGTCTACACCACATAATACCCACATAATATACAACAAAACAAACAAACAAAAAGACCAAACTCTCAGAAGGGTTAAAGGAATAAATTTGTTTTTAAGTTGTAAAATAACATATACAAGAAAACACATATAAGAATGTTTTCATAATCTTAGGTAAGGAAGTTAAGCAAAACACAAAGCCTAGGGAAAAACTTAGGAAAAAACCTTTAGGAGAAGCCTTAGTCAAACAAATTTGACTACAAAAAAATGTTAAACTCTTGTATGACAAAAATAAATAAAACTGAATGACAAAATGAAAACTAGGAAAAATGTAATATTGAATATATAGAATTGACAAAAAGTAATATGCAGAAAATAAAAAGATTTTACACAAGATATATTTCAAACAGAAAAATGAATTAAGTGTTATAAATACATAATTCACAAGGAAAATACAAATAGTCAATAAACAGATGGAAAAAACAGTGATTCCATGTAAAGGTATCCAGATATTAGTTACCTTCACACATACACAGGTATGTTAGTGCTAATGTAAAAAAATGTAAAAAAATAAACAGTTGGAGACAATCTCAAAACAGCCATTAAGAATCAGAAGCCGCACCTACTGATACCCAGAGACACACAAGAAATACTAGCTAACGACCCAAGTAAACTGAAGAACAATATGCTATTTAGTTGGTATAATCCAATGTATGCAGAGGAAGGGAAGACAAACGGGAAGGTCAGAAGAACAGAATTTAAAAAGCTTGCAGCTGGGCATGGTGGCTAACACCTGTAACCCCAGCACCCACAGGTTCAGAACTAGCCTGGGCATCTTGGTGAGACCTTGTCTCTACAATACATCAAAAAATTAGCCCGGCATGGTGGTGCATACCAGTAGTTCCAGCTACTTGGAAGACTGAAGCAGAAGGATTACCTAAGTCCAGCAGGTCGAGGCTGCAGTGGCACTGAGCGTGCCACTACACTCCAGCCTGGGCACAGCGCGAAACTCCAACTCAAAAAAAAAAAAAAGCTTGCATATGCACTTACATGCATCCAGCAGACATGTATAAAATGCTACACATCAAACACTAAACAAAGCCATTCTCTGGAAGGAAACAAAGAAGCACCGCACTTTCTACTCTAATGTTTGAGACTTTTTTTCCTTTTTTACGATATATTTATTTATTACTTTGGGGGAAGGAAGAAGTTTTAAAACCTTTTTTAAGCATAAAAAGATTAAAATACATTAAAATGTTAACTTGTGTTTAATTATAATCTTTTTCCTTTTTATATTGTTACTTTTGTTATCAGGAGGGAAACATATCTATATATACAAGTTTAAATAACAAAACCTACCCATATTCTTTAATGTAAGCACACAAAAAAAGTTTACCTTTCTATTTTTTTTTTTGTGTTGGAGTCTCACTCTGTCGCCCAGACTGGCTTGCAGTGGCTGCTCCCGGCCACTGCAGCCTCAACCTGCTGAGCTCCAGCGATCCTTCTGCCTCAGCCTTCCAAGTAGCTGGAACTACAGGCACGCACTACCACATCCAGCTAATTTTTTTGATTTATTGTAGAGATGAGGTCTCGCCAAGTTGCCCAGGCGGGTCTCGAACCCGCGGGCTCAGGCAATCCACTCACCTCAGCCTCCCAAAGCGCGGGATCACAGGCTGAGCCACCGAGCCCGGCTACCTTTCTAAATAATTTTTTTACTCAGAGATGAGGTCTCTGATGGCCAGGTTAGAGTGCAATGGTGAGATCATAGCTCACTGCAGCCTCCTGAGCTCCAGGGATCCGCCTATCTCACCCTCCAGAGTAACTGGGACTATAGGCATACGCCATCATACCCAACTAATTTATTTTTAAGACACAAGGGTCTTGCTGTGTTGCCCAGGCACATCTCCAATTCCCAGCCTCCAGCAATCCTTCTGCCTCTGCTTCGCAAGTAGCTGAGATTACAGGCACAGAGCCACTGAAACTGTCTCTCTACAGAACATTTTATAAAAATAGGCTGAGCACACTGCTTCACGCCAGTAATCCCAGCACTCTGAGAGACAGAGATGGAAGGACTGCTGGAGGCCAGGAGTTCAAGACCAACCTGGGAAACACAGCAAGATTCTGTCTCTACCAAAAATAAAAGTCTGGCATGGTGGTGCATGCCTATAGTCCCAGCTACTTAGGAGGCTGAGGCAGGAGCATGGCTTGAGTCCAAGAAATTAAGGCTACAGTGAACTGTGTTCATACCTCTGCACTCCAGCCTAAGTGACAGAGTAAGACCTTGTCTCTAAAAACAAAAACAACCAGGCATGGTGGTCCATGTCTGTAAGCTCAGCATTTTGGGAGGCAGATGCGAGAGGACTGCCTGAGGCCAGGGGTTCCAAACCAGCCTGGGCAACTGGTAAGACCTTGTCTCTGCAATCAATCATAAAGTTAGCTGGTGTGGTGGCACGCACCTGTAGTTCCAACTACTTGAAAGGCTGAGGCAGAAGGTCCCAGCAGGTGGAGACTGCAGTGGCCTTGAGGGTGCCACTGTACTCCAGCATGGACGACAGAGTAAGACTCTGACTCAAAATAAAATAAAAATAGCAAGCATGACTCTTCCTTTCTCAATACCTGAGAAACAGACTCAAACATGTCAAGAAAATTAATTTTGAGTCGAAGGAAACTCACCCCAATGTAAACATACATATCTCTGGAGGCTGGGAATCAGGTGTGCAGAGGAACTATCTTACTCACTTTATATCGACTTAGTTTACAATTAATATGTACTTGTCTGGTGATACTTTTTAAAATTGCAGACAAGATTTTAGGATGGTGGTGGCAACAGCATTTTCCAATCTTTCCCACATAAAAGACAGAGTGGCAACTAAACAGTAAAATCAAAATCCATCAGCATCATTTACAATAAAATTAGGTAACCTGGGTTCCCCCAAAATACTAACAGGTAGGACAAACCACCAACAACCATAGACTAAAGAAGGAAGCAAATGGAGGGAGGTGGACAAGGCTGTGACGAGAGTCCAACCATGAGATGAAGCAGGCCTGGAGAACATGGCAACGGCAGTGAGCAAGGAGAGGAGAGCCCAGAATAAGTGGTAAGAGATACAGGGAAGCCAGAAGGAAAGATCTGGTCATCGAAAAAATTTAAAAGATTAGGAAATTAGGAGGTTACTGAAGTTAATGTTTACGTATGGCAGTTAGATGGCCGATGGCACTTGACAGCTATCAAGTCTATTTTATAGGATGGTATAACAGATCTAGGCGGCGAAAAGAACAGGCTATTTTGGAAAAGTCAAGTTTCATGGCCAACAGAACAACCAGTAAAAATATGAAATATTTAAAAATATAAATCTAAGCATCCACACTAACAACACAGACATGAAGTCAAAAATAAATAAAAGAAGATCAAGAAAAACATTGTGAACCAAAACATTTAAGGCTGCAAGAGGAATAAGTAGCAAAGAAAACATGACAGAGGCTTGAATAAGTGGGAAGAAAGGAAATGGACATCAGGCAATTCTTACAGACCAGGCCTAGTCTGGCAGCCCCTTTGCATACACAAGAACTCTCAGGTAGGTTCTCCATTTTACAACTGCGGAAACTTAAGCTACAATGCAATTGAGTAACTTGCCCAAGGCCACAAAGGGTGTATATAGAACAATTAAAAAGACCTGAAAATTAATCTGTAGGCAGAAAAGGAATATTTGAAAAAAACTAAAAATATGAAGCACAAAAAGAGGATTCTCTGATGGAGCAACATCCCAGGAATGCCTGATAAGATTATTATTTTAAAAATTAAGCAGGCCGGGCTCGGTGGCTCAGCCTGTAATCCCGCGCTTTGGGAGGCCAAGGTGAGTGGATTGCCTGAGCCCACGGGTTCGAGACCCACCTGCGCAACTTGGCGAGACCTCATTTCTACAATAAAAATTTTTTAAAAAATTAGCCGGGCGTGGTAGTGCGCGCCTGTAGTTCCAGCTACTTGGAAAGCTGAGGCAGAAGGATCGACGGAGCCCAGTAGGTCGCTACAGTCTGGGCGACAGAGTGAGACTCCAACTCAAAAAAAAAAAAAAAAAAAAAAATTAAGCCAAGCACAGTGGCAAACACCTGTAATCCCAGCTACTCAGGAGGGTAAGACAGGAGGACAAGCCTGAGCCCAGGGGTTTCAAGACCCTGCCTCAAAAAAAAATTTTTTTAATTAAATAGGAAATTTTACTTAATGATAAATGATGCTATTTCAGACAACCTTTGAGTTCAAAGACTACTCTAATCAAATTTGAATGCATTTCTAGGAAGTAGACTTTTTTTTAAAGCAATCTAATAGAGAAGAATCTACTATTTTCTTAAAGCCTTGTAATGATACACTTGCTTACATCTGAGACTGTCTTGTCACCTAGCAGTGAATTCAGAGGGGGAGATAAACAAAAAGACTGTCAGTACCGGGTAGAGTAAATGCAATGGCAAGGCAGGAGCAAAGCTGTGTGAACTTGAATTAAATCACTACATCCCCGACCTTCAGACTTCTTATCTATAAAATAGACTATCTCCCTCACAATACTGAGTAGATATTCCACAAAACATGAGTTCCTTGAACCCCTTCATGTATGCCAAATTGTTGACATTTTTAATATAAAGTAGAATGTCAGCATTTCCATTTAAACATTAAGAAATATACAGTTGTCCCTCAGTATCCACAGGGAATTGATTCCAGGACCCTCACATTTACCAAAATCCACACATACTACAGATCTGCAGTCAGCCCAACATAAACAGAAGTTTTACATCCCACACATACTGTATTTTCCACTCAGGTATAGTTGAAAAAGTCCACATAAGAGTAGACACACTGGGGCAACCCCCTCAGGTTCCCTCCCACTGTGGGAGTTTTCTGTCCTCTTAATAAATCCTGCTTTCTCACAAAAAAGAAAGAAAGAAAGAAAAAAGAGAAGACATACTGAGTCTTAAAACCCATATTGTTCAAGGGTCAACTGTACTCCCAATTGTTAACAGTGGTTATTTCCTAGTATAAGACTATAGTGGCTCACTTTATATAACATTATTTAAGTAACTTTTGCATTTCTTAAAATAAACATTTTTCTAATAAGAAAGACAATCAAAGGCTAGGTAA
>CAUYQG010140766.1:0-24400 GCA_963574415.1 Tarsius wallacei
GTAGTTCCGCTACTTGGAAGGCTGAGGCGGAAGGATCGCCGGAGCCCAGCAGGTCGAGGCTGCGGTGGCCGGGAGCGGCCACTGCACTCCAGTCTGGGCGACAGAGTGAGACTCCAACTCAAAAAAAAAAAAAAAAAAAAAGAAAAGGGAGGAAGGAAGTCTTGCTTAGTTCCTCAACAACACAGAGATGTTGTAACAGCCCAGAATATACACTGCAGGAAGAGGGCAGTGATTACACAGACAGGCCAGCCGAGAGGCACATGAGCTGGCCAGGAGCCTCAGGGTCTTCTGCAACCAATGACCCTGGAGGCAGGACGCCCTGAGGACCAGTTGCTATGCCTGGTCCCTGCTCCCTGGCCCCAATTGCCTCCTATCCTGGCCAGGCCCCTGAGATTTCTGCGCAGCCAGGGAGGGTGCCTGGGGAAGAGCTGGGGCAGTACCTGTAGACGTGCTCCTCCTCGCCTGCTCGGGAGCACGGAGCACCGATGCCGTCTTGAGGGTTGGAGGCACTGGAAGTTTTGGCACTGGAGCCGTACACAGGTGATGGGGACTGAGGCTGCAGGAGGGAGAGTGCTCAGAGACTACCCGAAAGGGAAGAAAAGAAATGGGGGAGAGGAGCAGCCCGAATCACCCCCAGGAGGCTCCTGCTCACAGCCAGACTCACCAGGGAATTTCCAGTCTGGCCAAGAGACCTGTGATTAACACTTGGTCACTGCCCCCCTCACGTGGTGGATGGGAAGAGCTGTGTCTAGTCAGGAGCGTCAACTCCCCTGATTCCATTCCTCCAGTGGTTCCCCAAGCCCCTGCTAGATAAGCTCCTTTTGCCCCCAATCCTCTGAGGGCTTCCCAGCGGCTGTCCCCACCTCACCTGCTGGTGGATAAATCGGGAGCCGCTGGGCTGCCACTGGTCTAAGGGGTCAAGGATCGTGCCATTGAGGGCCTCGCTGGATGGGGGTGGTGGGACAGGGGGTGGCACAGCAATCTCCTGGTATGTGTGGTTTCCAGTTGGGTATGAGTAGGGGGTCTCCTCCGACAAGAACACGGGCCGTTTGGAGATGTGAGAGGTGGTGGACTCCAAGTCCGCCAGTAAGGCGTCTGCAAAGAAAAGACACAAGAAGCAGGTAAGAGCCAGGGATCCTGGGAACTCTCCCATGGCAGTGCTCCTGCCTGCACCTCAAGAGTTAATGCCTTCCAGGACCTGCCCCACCCATGGGAGAAATGACCAGCCTCAGGACAGGAAGCTACCAGCCCAGCCCAGCCCAGCCAAGAACCAGCTACCAGAGCTGACCTCATCTCCCCACCCAAGACCAAAGGTACTCTGAAGGCTCGTTCCTGGGGCTGCCCCCTGGGACTCTCCTACCTCTGGGAGTCGGGCACCTGGCTCTGCGTTCCCTCCTGACAGAGCTGCGCAGCTCTGAGTAATGCCTGCCTGAACTCTGAATCCGCAGGCAACGCAGAGAATGGGTGGGAGGGGCCCCACGTCATGGGGAGGGGCCCAACAGTGCAAGGCCCTCAATTCACCTCCAAGAGCTTAGACTTTCTCAATCCCCATACTAGAGGGGACTCAGAGGAGATGGTACCTGCCCTCCCGACAAAGTAGAAGCAGAAGCCCAGATTCCGAGCTCCTCCTGGGGCTCTGGGCTATAGGGTAAAGTATGTGGGAAGGTGGGGGCTGGAATGAGGCTGGTGCAGTGGTCCCCACCCTCTTGGCGAGCAGGGGGCAAGACTGCTCCATTTGCTGTTTCTGCAGAAGCCTGGCAAGCAGCCCAGCCCAGAGGCTCCAGGGCCCCACTATTCTGCTTTTAACAGCAGCAAGGGAGCCGAATCAGCCCTCGAGTGCAAGCTTCCATTACCCTGGCATCTGGCAGCCAACAGGAGGGCCCTGGGTCTACCTAGTCTCCAGAAAAGAAGCACACAGCTGAAACAGCAGGGGTAGGAACTGCTGACCCCCCTTCTCCCTCCCCTCTGGGACCCTCAATGGCCCCAGGGCCCAGACAGCCTGGCCCCACATGCCACACCCTCATTCCTGCCATGCTCAGGGATTTGCTCACTCTCAGCTCCCTGGTAACCTGCTGGGGTCAGGGAATGCTTGATCTCTACTCCTCAGGATGATCTAAAAGGCAATGACTGAGTTTACTGCCATTTACTAATACCAGGTACTATGCTAGGCATTTTACATATACGGTCTCTGTTAGTCCTCCTAACACCCTGTGAAGTTGGAATTCTGATTCTCCCTTTATGGATGAGGAAGGTGGGCTTAGAGACAAAGGACTTGCTCCAGATAACAAAGCCAGTGAGTGACAGGACTGTCTGACCCCTCAGAAGCCCCAAACCCCAAAAACCTGGTCTGTAAGAGACTGCTGTGACTACAAGATGATGCCATATTTAAAGGGTTCAACTTCCTGAATGTCGGGGCCCAAGCTTTGAAGGCTGCCAGTCATCCTTCCTTATGACCTTGTTCCCAACCCTATCTCTACTCAGAGGACAGAATAGGGAAGCAAGGCCCTCACCCAGGGCCTCAGTCTACAGGGCCACACCTGCCCCAACTGCTACCCTCAAGGCTGGCCATACCTACCCCTGGCTCCTGCCCAAATGGTTAAAGGGGAAGTCTGTTCTAAGGCCCAGGACCCCACGGCCTGAACTCTTGACTTCTGAGGAAGGTCAGTTCCTGCAACAACCCACCCTCCTCCTTTGGAGGTCTGGCTTCCAGTCTCTAGCAAACCGGAACTAGAGGGAGTTGGCATGTGTCTAGGTAACAGCAGAAACGGAACTGGTATCCAGGCCAATTCCAATGGCCCCTCCAGGGCCACACCTGCTGCCCTGGCCTCACACAGTGTCCTCGTTTCCTCTGGACCCAATCCAGCATTGGCGGGTCCCTCCTTCTCCATCATGGGCAGAGCCAGCTGGGAAACCCCACAGGACTCCCCAGAGCAGGCAACCAGTGTAACTCTGGTAGGGACAGCAGAAGCAGCTGCCATTCCTGAATGCCTCCCAGGGCCAAAATGGTTACCTGCCCTTCTCCTCACAACAACACTAGCACGGATGGTAAAACTGAGGTTCAGAGGAAGAATCATGTCCCCACACTGCCAAAGCTGGCTAAAGTGACAACTCTGGGAACCAGATACCCAACAGAAGACAAATAGTCAACCTTCTCTATCAGGCTGGGAGCTCATGCCTATACTTTGGGAGGCCGAGGTGAGAGGACTGCCTGAGTCCAGGGGTTTGAGACCAGTCTGGGTAACTTGGCGAGACCTCATCTCTATAATAAATCAAGAAATAAGTCAGGTGTGGTGGAGCATGTGGTTTCAGCTACTTGGAAGGATCACCTGCGCCCAGCAGGTCGAAGCTGCAGTGGCTATAAGCGTGGCTCTGCACTCCAGCCCGGACAACAGAGTGAGATTCTGACTCAAACAAAACAAAACAAAAAAAACTTCCCTGTCAAACATTCTGAATCAGAGACTCCACTGCCACTCCACCAAACACTTACCCTGCACCCTTTGCTGTGACTACAGACCTGATTTATTGGTTTATGGACTGTATTCTGATTCATGATCTCAGTGGGCTCTTTTCAACATGGATCCCTATGTTGACTGACTGTTGGTGAGAGGGCACACTCCTGGGACACAAAGACTAAAGATCACTAGTTCTGGAGTCAGGCCAGACCTGAGTTCAAGAAGCTCCTCTTTCTACTATCCATGTCACATAGTACATCACTTAGCTTCTCTAAGCCTGTTTCCTCAGTAAGTTGTGGTGAATAACTCCAACTCTGCAGTATCTGTGTGAGGCTTCTAAGAGAAGGCAGGTGCTACAGCACACTGGAAGTTGCAAACATCTGATTGTATTTTCTTTGTGAAATCCAGAAAAAGATCTTCCTCCCAGGAGAGCAGGGTAGGATACAAAGTACTAACTTCTCCTTCTAAGTCTTTTCTGGTTAGCATCTGGGCAAGACATGAAAAGGGCAACCTTGAAGAGAAAAGTAAAGTAATAAAGTAACATTGAAAGTGCAGCCGGGTGGCCAGGCGCAGTGGCTCATACCTTAATCCCAGTACTTTGGGAGGCAGAGGCAAGAGGATTGCCTGAGCCCAGGGGTTTGAGACCAGCCTGGGCAACTCAGCAAGACCTCGTCTCTACAATTAATAAAAAAATTAGCCAGCCATGGTAGTGTGCGCCTGTGGTTCCAGCTACTTGGAAGGCTGAGGCAGAAGGATCACCTGATCCCAGCAGGTTAAGGCTACAGTGGCCATGTGTGGGCACTCCAACCTGGGTGACAGAGTGAGACCCCTACTCAAAAATAAAAAGTGTAGCCAGGCATGGTGGTTCACACCTGTAATCCCAGCACTTTGGGAGGTGGAGGCGAGAAAATGGCTTGAGCCCATGGGTTCAAGACCAGCCTAGGCAACGTGGAGAGACGTCTCTACAATAAATCAAAAATTAGCCAGGCAAGGTAACACATGCCTGTAGTTCCAGTTACTTGGAAGACTGAAGTGGAAAGATGACCTGAACCCAGCAGGCCAAGGCTGCAGTGGCTGTGAGCGTGCCACTGTACTCCAGCCTGGGCAACAGAGTGAGACTCCAACTCAAAAAAAAAAAGGGTAGCATGTGGCCAGGCACGGTAGCTCATATTTGTAATCCCAGCACTTTAGGAGGCCAAGGCAGGAGGATCACTTGAGCCCAGGAGTTGGAGGCTGCAGTGAGCTATGATTGAGTCACTGTACTCCAGCCTGGGAAACAGAATGAGACCTTGTCGCAAAAGAAGAAAAAAGTATAGCAGGTGTAGATGCAGGGAGAAGGCACAGTTTTTCCAATTTTCTCTAAACTTTTATCTGAGTGAGAGAGAACCCCAGCAAATACATATACGAGCCACAGTATCTCTAGCATGGCTTCCTCCTCTCTCTCCACCCTTAGTCTTTGCCTAGTGATGTGGCTAGACTTGGTGTCACTGCTCCCCCAAACCCCTCACAAACTCCTCAAGAAAGAGAGTCAGAAATATAGGAGGCAACCAAGGGGTAGACTCTGAGTTCTACTTTGGATTTCAATGGGTACAAATGCCTGATATTTCCCCACAGGCTGCAAAATGATTAGGGGCCAAAGTCTCCCTGCAAGTTCAGCAAACTCCTCCTCTGACTTAAGTAAATAGAGGCAGCAGACACTGCACAAGAGTCTACTTGCAGGCAGAGTCCCATCCCAGTGAGTTCCCCCAGCGTTCACTCAGTTCTAAATAGTCCTTCCTACTCAAGGAAGTTGTCAAGCTGCCCCCTCTTCAGAGAAAATGGTACCCACTGGAACCCTACAAGACCCAGAACACACCTTCCCTTCCCACATGCTGAGAGGACAGGTTCCAGGTACCCTGCCTAGAAGTAGTTGAGGACCCTCATTCAGGCTTCAGGCTAAGGAAGGCCTCAAACTTCCTCAGCAATACTCTGCTAAGCTTCCAGGTCCCAACCTGAGACCCCCCCAGATCCAAGTTCCCTGCAGGAGGAAGCACTTCCCATCTCCTTTCTGGAGAAAACCACCCTGGATTCTGCAGCTTTTTTGCCTCTCTGGGCCAGTTGACACAGGCCGACACATCCACATAAGAGGGAAAGCCGAGGTCACTGCAACGCGCGCTGGGGGAGGGGGCGTAGACTATCTTGAGGCTGGGGCAAGGTGGGTGCAAAGTCCCCAGCCGGTCAAGGGCAAAGGCCGTGGAGCTGTGGCCTGGCTACGCCCTGGCGAGGAAGAGGTGTGGACCGTCCGCCATTGACCACCAGAGGGCGCCACTGGCCCAAAGCTTCCTGCCGCTGGGAGTAACCAAAGGCAACCTCGTGCAATCAAGGAATTTTCGAGCGGGGAAGACCAGGGAGCCCCGGGCCATGCGCGCAGTGAGGAAGTTTCAATCCCGAGAGAGCTCAGCTGAGCTGGAGGGACAGAGCAGGCTACTAGGAGGAGCGCAGGTGGCCTTCATGCCAAGCCCCCGGGACCATGCCTGGAACATACTATCATTTGAAGGCGCAACCCAAAGGTGACATGTAGCTGGCAGGGCTCCAGAGACCGCGAGGGACGCACGCCCTCACTTCCAGCGCACTATTTGCAAACGCAGCGCCGTGTGCACGTCTCCACCTCGCGGCCGCACCTGGTGGGAGCAACAGAGCCAGCAGGAGCGGCTTTTGGCCCGGGAGGGCGCCCCGGGGCAGGCGGCTGAGCCGGCACAACACACCTACACCCAAACAGGCTGAGAGAAGAGGCCCTTCCCCAGGCCTAGGGACCAGCAGAGCGTAATTCTTAGGACCAGGGTGGCAGCCGCTGGCCGCGAGGGGGTTAAGATGCAGACGTCCTGGCCTGGCCTGCTCCAAGAAGGAGGGGAGGAGGGAACCGAGGGCAAGTTGGCCCGCAATCCAGGGCAAATGCTGAAGCCGCACCCCTCACATTCCCATGCACACCCAGGGGCTCAGGGTGGAGGGAGACCAGTGTCCCCTCGTATTCCCAATACAGGGATGTCCCCAGACCACAGCTCTGGAGACCCAGGCTGACCCACTGACACATAGCACGCAATACTAAAGAGAGTCAATGAATCTCTTCTGTCCCCACCCCCAAATGCAGCACAGAAACAAGTCAGGGCTCTTTCACAAGCCTGGCTTCTTCCTGCTCAGCCCCGACCACATCTTGGTGTGGTAGACTATCAAGACCAGAGGCCTGGAGCTGGACAGGCGCCAAGAGAAAAGAGATAAAAGTCCATTTCTTTGCAGAAGAGGGAGGACCCAGAACTATTCCATTCTTTTCTCCCGGGCTCTGAGGACACTGGATGTTACAACTTGCAAAGGGGAATTCTGGAGTCACACAGACTCTGCTCAGTGACTGAACTACTTGAATAGGCTGCTTAACTGCTCTTGTGCCTCAGTTTCCTTGTCCACCCCAAAGGAGTTTCATCATTTTACTCACAGGATTAGGATTAAATGAGAAAAATAGATTTAAAAGTGCTTACTTAGCAGTTCCCAGAACAGAGCACACAGTAAATGGGTGTTGCTATACAGAAACAAGCTTCTTCCCCAAAAGGTGTTTTGCCCAAGGAAGGGAAAGAAAGAGAAATAACCTCCTCACCCCATCCCACCTCTGAGGGCAAAGGATACTGCAATCTAGTCCTAAATCTGAATGAAAGATCACCATTCTGTCAAAAATAAAGTAGGGAGAAGCCTCACCACCAGTTCTCCACCTGGGACAGGTAAGCATGGGACACTGAGCCAGCTTTCTCATCCCTTCCCAGAGTTTAGAGGCTGCCCTGCCACACCAGCCCCAGCATCTTGGCCCTTTGGCTGCCAGCCCACTTTTGCCATTCAGGACAACCCCAGCCAAACTAGAAGAGGTATGGTCCTTTGGCCATCAGACCCCACCTTGACATGCCTCTGTTCTTGAGGCCAGGCCTAAGAGAGGTCCACTGTAAGAACAAGTTGTTTCTAAACCGCCTCACCCACCTTCTTCCTGCAGGCCAGTTCAAATCAGGTTTCATCGCCCCAGGCAGGGAGTGGCTTCCTCAGAAGCAGACAAGCAGAAGGAAGGAGCAGGAAACGCCACCGGAAAGCTCTGGCACAAGCAGCAAGGAGCTGCCACAGCACAAGGGCCTTCCCAGCAGCCCAGGGCAAGGTGTCCATCTGTGCCATTTAATCAAAACCCAGACTCCCAAAGAGACAGCACCAGCTCTGCAAGCCCCTGCCCAAGGGGGTCTGGAGAGGCCCAGCCTTATGGCCTATCTATTCTGTTTGGGCCAACCTTCAGGCAAGGGAGGTTTCAGCCCCTCTGCTGACTACCTGGGAAGCCTTGGTAGCCTCAGAGTGTCAGAGCCGCTGTCGGGCCTCCTTACAGCTAAGTACAGGGGAGCAGCGGACGAGACTTGGCCCTTCCTAAAGAAGGAGCTATGTAAACAGCACACCAGCTCTGAGATGGTCTCATCTCAGTCCCTTTGGTGAGACTCTTCCAGATTAGGAAGGAGAGCAGAACAGGAAGGTGGATACCCCCCACCCCACCCCCACTCCCTATCCCCTCCCCCAGTTCAGAGCACAGGAGCAGCTAGAGCAGAGGTAATCTAATCCGCAGTGGGGTGCTTTTACTTGGTGAGTAACTCCCCAGGAATGGGGAGCTGGGTATATTTATCCTGATAACTCTCCTCAGAGGAAAGGCAGATCTGTGACCAGCAAGGGCCAATCCACAATTAGGCCAGATCCACTCTGCCCCACCCAGCCCAGGGACCTAGGGCCTGGACACTGACTAGGAACTCAGTCTCCTAGAGGGACCTTCCCTGCCAGTTGGGTTCTTGTCAACTGTCACCTCTCCTAGAATTAAGCTCCAGAGATCAAGGGCCTTGTCTGTGTTGCTTGATGCCATATCCCCAACAGCTAGAATGAATGATTGAATGACAGAGGGGCTGTGAAGAGATGGTGAAGGAGCAGCGAGTAGAGAAAATAACCAGGGCAAGCTTGGCATGGTGGCTCACGCCTGTAACCCCAGCACTTTGGGAGACGGAAGCAAGAGGATTGCCTGAGCCCATGGGTTCGAGACCAGCCTGGGCAGCATGGTGAGACTTCATCTCTACAATAAATCAAAAAATTAGCTGTCAAATTTTTAAAAAAAGAAAAAATTAGCCAGGCGTGGTGGCACACATCTGTAGTTCCAGCAACTTGGAAGGCTGAGGCGGCAGAGTGAGACTCCAACTCAAAAAAAGAAAAAAGAAAAAGAAAATACTCAGGGCTGAGGAGTGGGAGCAGGATGCCCTGACCGCAGGCAAAGCCTGCTGGCTGCCCATCAACGGATTCTTTAGTCTTTCTGGATGTCTTCTCTACTAGTAAAATGGACAGAATCCGACTTGTTCCCACTCCTGGTAGCAAGCTCTGAAGAGATAATATGATCCTGGGTGAGATTTATATAGCACCTTGAGCTCTTCGGAGTTAGTCTAAATCCAAGATACTGCTATTATCTGGATCCCACACAGGAAGTGCTCTCCTCAAGGGGATGGATGAGAAACAATCAATACCACAGTGTTATTTAAATATTTAATAGCCATGCCTGGAGGTTATGAAGACTCAGCCACTGATTCTCCTTAGCTGACTCATGCCTCACTCAACAGGAACTGCCATCTTACTCTCCCAGCACTGAAGGAAGTGTGAGCTGGAGGTGACACACAGGAAACCAGGGGAGAAGGCCTGAGAGTTTTCCGATCTGCCACTAGGGGAGGAGGGGGTGGTCATTTGGATAAGACGGTTCTTCCCTGGGCTTCCTACCTGCCTGTCATAGGAGGGTGGTTTCCTGCCTGCCTGTCATATAGGAGGGTAGCTCCCTGCCTTTCAGGCAAGCCCTCCTGTACAGGGGCTAACACAACATGAGTGTGTAGGCTGGCTGGCTTTCTTTATTGGGTACCTGGTTTGTGCCCAAGGTCATGGGGCACAGGTAACCAGAAACCCGAGAGAATAAAGGCTGCAAGGAACTCCAGAGGTCACCCTGAGTCCCAGACAGAAGCCTAACTGTGCCAGGCCCCATCTGCACCAGGCACCCACATGGGGCCCACCCATTCGGCCCCTGGCTGCTGAGACTTCCCCAAGCGATCAGGCTCCAGGATGCTCAGCAGCAAATGACAAGAGGTGGAGGCCGCCCAGGCTTACTCTGAGCACCTTCGGGCATCTGTCCCAGGCTACAGGCACAGTCACAGTCCATGCTGGTTGGACAGCAGAGTCTCTCTCATATTGTAAATAACTCATCCCTCTCATTCAGGATCAGTGGGTCCATCCCTGCTCCAGAGGTCCTAGAACACTGTGGACACATTCCATTGGTCAGATGTCATCCACTTCTTCAGGTCACCCAGAGACTCTGGATATTTTAAGGTCAAGTCTAGGGCCCCACTCCAAGCTTCACCTTCAATGGGTAAAACTCAGATTCACATAGAAAGAGACAAGCAGCCTCGAGCCCGAGACACTAGTGTGCTGGAAAGGTTCTCAGCTATTCCAGATCTCCCCCCAGTCCATTCCTACAAGCTGTGCACTTTGAAGCAAGTTGGTCTGTTGCAGAGCAGGGCGGCTCCTTGGGCCTCTCACCCTGCTAATCACCAACGGAGGTTAGGAGGGGCTCAGAGTGAGTCATCTGTACCACAGAGACCCGAACAAAAAGTTCAAAAGTTTGCCTATTCCTGAAATGAACTGCAGTCTTTTCAAGATGTTTGTGGATTTCACAGCACTAGTTACGCACTCTTTGCTAGGGAGTTCTGACTAATGAATACAGCCCAAAACAGCCACAGAACAGGCCAGCGCTTCCCCTTTTCACAGGCAGCTGGGTCATTTCCCTAAAGCGGCTGTCGCTTGCCTGGCTTCCCCATTCTTTCCTAATAGTCCTGTTAATAGCTCCCACATTTAAATGGCCACCAAGCGGCATCAATTCTTCCTTCACAGGGCCTCTCCCCATCATTTGCCTTCCTTTCTTTTCATCCACACAGCAATCACTTGGACTAACACCCAGTTCTACACACAGGCCCTTCTAGAACTTGGTCAAAGTCCCTGCTCTGGGTTCTCCCAAGCTAACCCTTCCTGACACCATCAGTTTAAACTTCTTGGAACCCTACCTCTTGGGGGGCCCACACTTCACTCTCACCTCTCCCACTAGGCTGCAGGCTCTCTGTGGACAGGAATCCACTTCCTTCCGGATCCCAACAGCACCGACACCCTTATGGGCCTCTCATAGAGGGCTTGAACAAACAGGCAGAGCAAGGGGCAGTTGTAATACTCACCCACTGATGACCTCTGCCTACAGGATAAGGTCAGAACCACTAAAGTTGGCTTTCTGGTCTTGAGCCTCTCAGAATATGGCCCCAAACTAACTTAACTGCCTCCTCAGGTCCCCTCACAGCAACCCACCTCTCCAGCCAAACTGGGCTCCTCCTTCTCTCTCCCTAGGTGTGCCTTTATTCACAATACTGAGTGTGCCCCACCACTACCCCCATCATTGCCCTGGTCCTAGCCTCTCACACAGGGGTAGCCATACCTACTGGGGAAAGATGGAGTCCAGGGATACAGGAAGCCACCTCAGAATAAACCCAGAACACTTTCTGAGGATCCAATTTACTCAGGAGCAAGAAATTTAAATCATTGTCTTCAATTAAAACAAGGCTACATTATAAAGTCAGATACAAAATGCAAGTGAAATTGTAAGATAAAAAGAGAAGCTTCAAAAAGATATTTTACACATGTTCTTGGGGACTTTGGTAGACAATTTTAAGTAGTACCACAAAGCCCCTGCTGTTCACACATAAAGCCAATCCTGTCCATAGCATAGATTTGGCTGCTCTAGTGTCATCAAGAGCTGGGACAGTCACATAGCTCTTAAACACCCTCCTTGCATCCCACTTGCATGGCAGAGTGGTAAAGTGAAAAGAACAGGCCTTCCAACAGTGAGACGGATGAGTTCAAATCCACCACTCACTAGGCTGGCTGACAAGTGACTAGATCATTCTGGGCTTTGGTTTACTCAGACACCTCATAGCACACATGGTGAGTAATGGATGAAGAAGTATGTGACAGCCATCACGGTGGCTAGAGATAAAATAAATGTGAACCTCCCACTCTGACACAGAGAAGACACTCAGTAAATAAATCCGCATCACTGATTTTCATCTCCCTTAAGGCCAGGAAAGGGAGGAGTCAGAGCCAGGGACTGCAGCCACGGATCCTGGGAGCTGTGACAGGTCGTCACTAACTGGGGCCTTCTTGCTGAGCAAACCACTGACCTCACCCTCTGTGTCTCGAGTTCATTCCAAGTCCTCCTTGGAGAACATCAGCTGAGCCCAGACACCTCCAACTCACTGCCTAGCAAGGGCAGAAGCAAGAGCGGGAAACTGCAAGGCTCCAGCACCACCACCCCCGCCCCCTTCCATCTCCACTGCCTCCAGGGAAGTCACAGCTGTCTGAGAGCCCTGTGGGTTTGAACCCAGAGTTGTGACAATAGAAGGAACTGCCCAAACTCCACAGAAGTTCCCAGAGGAATAAGGCCAGAAGACAGTGGCCTTTGCTCCTGTCACAGAAGCCCTGAGCCCAGCAGAGTGTCAAGAAGGGACCCAAAGACAGAGCTGCACAGCCAGAAAGAAGTTCAGGAGGTGATTAGGAGGAGAGGAGTGAAATAACCCTTCCTGAGCCATCTACTGGGAGCCTGGTCTCATGACCCCATTTTACAGATTAGGATGCAGATGCCCAGAACCGTCTAAGGAGTGCGCTCTGCAGGCAGGTGGAGTTCCCCGTGAGCAGAGTTCTGCCTGCCTGCAAAGCTCACTTATGTTCTTCCCAGAACACCCCATGGGAAGAAAAATGATCATTTTCAGCAGCTGTCTCTTATTCTGCTGGTCACCACTGCCATGGCACAAGTCCCTGGAGCCCTCAGAGGAATCCATAAAGGCAGGCCACTGGGTGCTGGCTCCCTTCTCCTTCTCCACTGCCTCCAGTAGGGTCCTGAGCCAAGAAGAGGCCCTAGTGGTGGTGGCACAAGGAGCTCAAGAATTCAGAGCAGGCTGGAATGCTGGTTTTTTGTTTTTGTTTTTGTTTTTGAGTTGGAGTCTCACTCTGTCACCCAGACTGGAGTGCAGTGGCACGCTACCGGCCACCGCAGCCTTGACCTGCTGGGCTCTGGCGATCCTTGCGCCTCAGCCTTCCAAGTAGCTGGAATTACAGGCATGCGCTACCACGCCCAGCTGATTTTTGTTTTTAATTTATTGTAGATGAGGTCTCCCCAAGTTGCCCAGGTGGGTCTCGAACCCGCGGGCTCAGGCAATCCACTCACTTCAGCTTCCCAAAACGTGGAATTACAGGTTGAGCCACCACGCCCGGCTTGTTTTGTGTTTTTTTGAATCAGTCTCTGTCGGTCAGGCTGGAGTGCGGTGGCATGATCACGGTCACCACAGCCTCAACCTGCTGGGCTCAGGTGATCCTTCTGCCTCAGCCTTCCAAGGAGCTGGAATCATAGGTGCACCATGCTCAGCTAATTTTTTGATTTATTGTAGAGACAAGGTCTCACCAAGTTGCCCAGGCTGGTCTGAAATCCCCAGGCTCAGGTAATCCTCTCACCTCCACCTTCTAAAGTGCTGGGATTACAGGCGTGAGCCACAGCGCCCAGCAGAATGCTGCATCTTCTGGCCTAACGTGTTGCTGTGCAATGTCAACTTGCACAAGTGTTTTCCTCTTCTGCTTTACTGCTGGTGGTTCCCTCTGAGAACCATGATGCAAGATGGTGCCCATCACCACTCTCCAACCTTGCAGAGATGACCTGAGAATCACTGGGAAACAGACAAACAGACAAGAGCTCCACGGTATACACCAGTAAACACCACACCAACCAGTGGAGGGAGTGACAGAAAGCAGTCCTAGATTCTCAAACCCACAAAGTTGGCCCAGATGTTCCTTCAGTGGACAGTCACGTGTTTTACCCAAGCACTTATCTGTTGAGCAAAAAAAGCAGGCAGTTCCAGCTTTTTTCCTTTGTACTGCTATTCCCACCTACCCCACATCTGGGGGCAAGAGGGTTGCAGAGGGCACAAGCAGTCTGGGGAAACACAAGCCTGAGCCCAGAGCAGTACTTGGCTGCTGGTTCTCGAGCTTCACATGCAATCGATCAGCCACGAGGTGTGCCACCACAAGTCCTTGGCTAACCATCACACTGTTTTGTTTTGTTTGAGTCAAAGTCTCACTCTGTTGCCCAGACTGGAGTGCAGTGGCACAATCACAGCTCACAGCAGCCTCGACCTCCTGGGTTCAGGCAATGCTTCCACCTCAGCCTTCCAAGTAGCTGGGACTACAGTTATGTGCCACCATGCCCTGCTAATATTTTTATTTTTTTCTTGTAGAAATGAGGTCTTACTAGGTTGCCCAGACTGGTCTCAAACTCCTGGGCTCAAGCAATCCTCTAGCCTTGGCCTCACTAAGTCCTGGGATTACAGACGTGAGCCACTGTGCCTGGCCATCATAAAGTATTGACATTAGCAACTGATTTGCTTTTACTTTGAGAACATAAACAAAAGTGGGCTCAGGATGACTCCATGACCATCAGCCCCACCCACGTGTGTTCTTGAGTGAGAAAACGCTGGGAAGTACACAGAACACCAGACACGCCCTCGGGTGTCATCTGAAGGGTGTATCTTGGTGGAGCACAAGTTGAAACCACTATCTTAGATGGTCAGGAGCTCTGAGGAGAGGAAGGGAGAGGAGGAGTCAGGCCAGCTGCCCTCAGAACACTCCTCCAGTTGACCCTCACTGGCCTTTTCGCTTCTTTAGAAGCATCTACATCATCCAGTCCCAGTTCTTCTTGGTCTCACAAGTTTTGGAAGCCATCTGCTGAGTTCAGGACTCTAGGAAATGCTGAGGCCCCTTGACAGCTGGTGTCATCATGGCCAGTTGGCACCTCCTGAGTAAGAGGTAGTTCCAGGAGGGTCCATCCCAGGCACAGAAGCTCCAAGTCTCCCCTCAGCTCCTCTCCTCCCCCGTTTCCCAGACTTGCTCCCAAAACTCGCTGTAGGCAGCAGGCCTGATGCAACTCAGGGCCCTGATGGGATGGTGTCAGTGATCTAAAGAGAAGGGATGCCTCCTGCCACTGTCCTGAAAGGCCAACACCAATTTCTCTGCAAGCCCAAAGCCCTGCCAACTCTCCACACTGGGAAATCTGCCTCTTCCTGGACAGGAAGGAAGCAGATGGAGGCTGCAGTGTCATGCTGGGAAACCACAACAGAAAAAAAGGAGGGAAAACATTTTCCTGAAACAAAAAACACGCAGGGAGACCTGTGGGCTCTCAGTCTGGCTGGCAGGGCTCACATACAGGGACATCAAGGTGCAAAAGAAAGGGGCAGGGTGGGAACAAAACCCAAATAAGACCCCATAAGTCAGCCTGCAAGAAGCACACCAACCCCAGAGCTGAGGCAGCAGGCCAAGCAGACGCCAAGCCTTATGGGTAAATTGAACGGTGGTGTCTGTGCGCTGGGGTTCATGCGGCAGAGGGTTCCAGGGCTCCCACTTGGCTTGGCTTGGCAGGACTGGCCTCTCTCCCTATGCCCAGCTGGCTATGCCAGGAGATTGACTGGGGGCGGGGGGTATTTGTACCATCCACCATCCTCTGTTTAGATTTTATTGCAGGAGACACTACTCTAGGGCTCTGGGAATCCAACTCAGCAGAGACAGAGAGCAACAGCAGCACACAGATGCAATGCCCAACATCACACAGGAAGTCCCCAATATGCCCATATGGAGCATTCCAAAAGTTTGTTTGGAAGCTGAATTTTGACCCATGGAGAATGTCTTCTAATAGAAACAACACTCTGAGGGGATACCTGGGGGACTATCCACGCAGTCCACTTCTATCACTAGTTCACTGGATGCAGTGTTTGCAGAGATGGCTCTCACTCTGAGGTGACAAGAAGGGTAGCCCCAGGGTTGGAAGCAGACCAGCATAAATTGGGAGCACCTGAACCCCACTGCCCCTCACTCACACAGTGTCTGTTCTGTGCCTGCTATGTGCTGTGTATGTGCTCTTGGGTGCTCCTGGGCTTAACTTCCCAAGGGCACAATAATTCTATGCTTCTGCCCCCTAACAACTGTACTACAAGTCAGGGAAACTTGTGGTCAACTACAGAACCCCTGATGAGAACAAAACTATAATTTGGGGCTACTAAAGTCAGGACACTGATCAAGCACCCATCCTAGTACTGCCCTTTCTGGTTATATACCTGTTTCTTCTTCTTCTTTTTTTTTTGAGACGGAGTCTTACTGTGTTTTCCAGGCTGGAGTGCAGTGGCACACTCACAGCCACTGCAGCCTCAACCTGCTGGGCTCAGGTGATCCTTTTGCCTCAGCTTTCCAAGTAGCTGGAACTACAGACATGTGTCACCATGACCGGCTAATTTTTTATTTATTGTAGAGATGCATTCTCACCAAGTTGCCCAGACTGGTCTCAGACCCATTGGGCTCGGCAATCTGCTCACCTCGGTCTCCCAAAGTGCTGGGATTATAGGCGTGAGCCACCTCGGTCAGCCCTGTTTCTTCTTCTACCTTTTTTTTTTTTGAGTCCGAATCTCACTCTGTTGCCCAGGCTGGAGTGCAGTGGCATGCTCATGGCTACTGCAGCTTCAACCTGCTGGGCTTAAGCGATCCTTCCGCCTCAGCCTTCCAAGTAGCTGGAACTGCACGCCACCATACCCAGCTAATTTTTGTGATTTGTTGTAGATACAAGGTCTCACCAAGTTGCCCAGGCTAGTGTCAAATCTCTGGGCTCAGGCAATCCTCTCGCCTCAGCCTCCCAAAGTACTGGGATTACAGACAGGCTAAGCCACCGTGCCCAGCCTGTTTCTTCTTTTTAAAGAGTGGAAATGAGCCAGGCTTGGTGGCTCATGCCTATAATCCCAACACTCTGGGAGGCAGAGGCAAGAGGATTGCCTGAGACCAGGGGTTCAAGACCAGCCTGGGCAGATTGGTGAGAACTCATCTTTACAATAAAACAAAAAATTAGCCAGGTATGGTCAGGTACACCTGTGGTTCCAGTAACTTGGAAGGCTGAGGCAGAAGGATCGTCTGAGCCCAACAGGTCAAGGTTACATTGGCCGTGAACATGCCACTTCACGCCAGCCTGGGTGACATAGTGAGACTCCTACTCAAAAAAAAAAAAAGAGTGGAAGTTTCTGTCCTCTTCTGCCCCTCCTTGTTGTGGCCCAAACTGTGATATCTCCTTTCTCCACTGTATCTTGGTGGAGTCTCTTGCAAAGGGATGCCTGATCCACTCCATTTTCTTAGCCCAGATCCAGTTGAGGTAGGAGCTGGGATGAATGCCATCAAACCTCCCCAACCACGAGCAACGACTTCTGTTTCCATGTGAGAGACAAACTTCAAAACCTAAACACAAAAAACAGCCATGACACTCTCCTTGTGTCCTGATCTTCTGAAGAAAGATGCCAGGGACTGTGCTACCCTTAGAGCCTACGGCAGCTCAGTGTGGAGTGACAGACAGCAGCAAGTCCCCTCAGCCCCTAGAGGAGGAAAACCAGGAATGCACAGAGCTGGTAGGTGAGCTTGCCAGAACTGGGGCCTGAGACCAGACAGCTCCGACTCATGACCACAGACTCCTGAGTGCAGGTTTAGCCTCCCTGATACCCAACCCTACCTGTCCTCGCCCGCCTATCTTTTTGGTGAAGTAGTAATCATAAATGGCAAAGGTTTGTGCCAGATAATCTTCTAAAAGCTCTTTCAGGAATAAACTCTGATTCTCCTTCTGGAGGGAATTTTAGGGGCAGCAGGACCACAGGAAAGGGAAGTTAGGGGAGGCAACAGAGAACACAGCAGAGGCCACCAGGCTGAATCCCCCACGGATGTGTTTGGGCTTTTTAAGAAATCTGAGTTCTCCGGGCTTGGTGGCTCAGCCTGTAATCCCGTGCCTTTGGGAGGCTGAGGGGAGTGGACTGCCTGAGCCCGCGGGTTCGAGACCCGCCTGGGCAACTTGGTGAGACCTCATCTCTAAAATAAATCAAAAATTAGCCGGGCTTGGTAGCGCGCATCTGTAGTTCCAGCTACTTAGAAGGCTGAGGCGGAAGGATCGCCGGAGCCCAGCAGGCCAAGGCTGTGGTGGCCGGGAGCGGCCACTGCACTCCAGTCTGGGCGACAGAGTGAGACTCCAACTCAAAAAAAAAAAAAAAAAAAAAAAAGAAAGAAATCTGTGTTCATCGGCCATGGTGGCCCATGCCTATAATCCCAACATTTTGGGAGGCTGAGGTGAGAGAACTGCCTGAGCCCATGGGTTTGAGACCAACCTGGACAACTTGGCAAGACCTCGTCTCTACAATAAACCATAAAATTAGCCAGGCGTGGTGGTACATGCCAGTAGTTTCAGCTACTTGGAAGGCTGAGGCGGAAAGATCGCCTGAGCCCAGCAGGTTGAGACTGCAGTGGCTATGAGCGAGAATCTGACTCAAAAAAAAAAGCAAGAAATCTGAGTTAATCTGAAGAAACTGAGCAATTTCACATGAAAATCATGACTTCTGACTTCCCAGGAACAATACAAAGAGCTAATAATACTGGTCCACTTGGTTACCTTCTTTGGACACAGCATGAAATCTAGCTCCCTTTCTCTTTATTTGCTTCTCTTTCTTTCTTTCTTTTCTTCCTTCCTTCCTTCTCTTTTTTTGCTTTTCTTTTTTTGAATTAGAATCTTACTCTGTCACCCAGGCTGAAGTGCAGTAGTAGCATGGCCATCACAGCTTCAACTTGCAGGGCTTAGCCTTCCAAGTAGCTGGAATCATAGGCATGAGCCATCACGCTGGGCTAATTTTTTAGTTTATTGTAAAGATGAGGTCTTACCATGTTGCTCAGGCTGGTCTAGAACCTCTGAGCTCAGACAATCCTCTTGCCTCGGCCTCCCAAAGTGCTGGGATTACAGATGTGAGCCACTGTGCCCAGCCTGCTTTTCTTGCTTTCTTGAGTCAGGATCTTACTCTGTTGCCCAAGCTGTAATGCAATGGCACAGACACAGCTCACTGCAGCCTCCACCTCTTGGCCTCAGGCAATCCTTCTGCCCAGTTCCCAAGTAGCTGGGACTATAAGCACGCCACCACACCTAGCTAATTTTTTTATTTTTTATTTTTTTCAAGGTGAAGTCTCATGCTGTCACCCAGGTTGGAGTACAGTGGAACACTCATGCCCACCGCAGCCTCGACCTGCTGGGCTCAGGTGATCGTTTCGCCTCAGCCTTCCAAATAGCTGGAACTACAGGTGAGTGCCATCATACTCAGCTAATATTTTGATTTATTGTAGAGATAAGGTCTCACCAAGTTGCCCAGGCTGATCTCAAGTCCCTGGGCTCAGGCAATCCTCTCACCTCCACCTCCCAAGGTGCTGGGATTACAGGCATGAGCCACTGTACCCTCAATTTTTTTTTCTTTTTTTTGTAAAGATGAGATCTCACTATGTTGCCTAGGCTGGCCACAAACTCCTGGACTCAGGATCCTCCCGCCTTGGCCTCTTTTCAGTGCTGGGATTACAGGTGTGAGCCACCCTGCCCAGTGACCGTCCTTTCTTTCTTTTGCCCACTTCATCCACCCATATTACCTGCCTGTCCTTCACAAAATTTAGCATGGATTTTGTAGCTAAACAATTTGGGTCAAATCCCAGCTCTGCCACTTGTTAGCATGGCACCTCTTTTAGCTCAGTCCCCTCATCTATAGAATGAGTATAATAATAGTCCCTTACATCATGGGGACGATGGGACTCCCAAGCCTCACATATGCCATTTAGAAGAATACATAAGATACCAAACATAAAGCAGGCCTGATGTATCACAAGCACACAGTCCATGCATATCATTAGTACTTATCTCACCAGATGATACCAGGTGACAGATGGGGGCTGAGTAGCTGTTCTACCCACAAAGATGACATCCTGACTGCCCCACCTGAGCAGGTGCAAGAGAGTGCCTAGCACTACAAGCCATGAGCAAGGCAGAAAAGGTGCTCTGAAAGGTGTTGCTTGGCCAGTCCAATTCTCCCCCACATACCCAGACCCATAGTTAAGACACCAGGACCAGACCATTGGTCTCTGTCTATAAGGAGATCTTGGCTAAAAAGCTGAGCAGCTTTGCAGGACCCAACCCCTCTTCCTGGCTTTGAAGCCATCCCCAGGTTCAAAGAGTCACCAAGCAGGAACATCTGGAGGCCCTAGTACTTGAGATATAGGGAGCTCAGTGCATGAGCCAAGGGGAAGAAGAGTCCAAAGGCCAACCTCCCAGCCCCAGAGCGCTCCCAACAAACACCTGCATCCAACAATCCAAGCACCGAGCAGAGTCCAGGGATGGGCCCATCTGAAGACTCTAACTCCTAACTCTGCCAGAGCATTCAGCCATGGAGCATCAACACTGGCCTGCCCAGGACTTACTCCAGAGGCCCTGAGTGTCAGGCATGACAGTGCCTATCTGTACAGTGCCACCTGACTCTGCAATCCTCCCTCCTTCCACTGACTTAGTTCAGCTCCCCACCCATGGGGAAAAAAGGATTCCCCATTCCTCTTTCTTCCCTTTCTGGACAAGGGAGAAAGACAGCCCCCTAGGGAGGGAGCTAAACATACACCAGAGGTCAGAAGCTGGCATCCAGGGATGACCCTCCAGGGGATATCTGGACCACTTGAAATTCCACACAAACATCTGTGCATGTCTCTACTATATTACTGTGGGAGAGGATACCCATGGTTAAGAGGGTAGGAATCTGAAAAGGTGAACTACTGCCCTGGCAGGGCTGACAGTGTGCTTCCCTGCCCTCAGCTCACTGCTTGTCCTTTGAACACTAGTCTGATTGCTTGGGGCTGAAGCAGTCTCAGCTTCACCTCAATCCCAGGTAATTGGAATTTCTGGAATGAAACCTGTCTGGGCACTGACCCAGGCAGCACACACTCCGCTCCAGTAAAGCCACCACAGTTCAGAAGGCACAGAATGGATGTGGCCTCATATCCCAGGTATCCCAGGCTATCCTTGAAAAGGGCAGAGCCACTTGTGCCTGTCTCACCTGCCTCCTCCAAGTCCTTTTATCACTCACACTGGGGCAGCCTCACCTTGGCCAATGGTGGCTCCCACCACATTCACAAATACATACTGCATACAAGCACTGTGCTGGACATAAGAGAGACAAAGACATTAGTGGGAAACTATCATGAATCAGGGCAGAGGGGTCAGCAGAGGGTCCTGAAGGTGGCAGTGAGCCGGGGGAAAGGGAAGGAGGGGCTTTCTGGGTAGAGGTAAAAACAGCCTGGAAAGGAGCCCAGACAGAAGGGACTGGAACGCCCAGATTGGTGGAAGAGGAGTCAGAGGCCCAGGGCCTGCTAGGGAGTCTGGACTTACAAGGGCAAGCCATGGATGGAAGGCGGCTGGCAGGGGAACAGCAGGACCCAGCTTGTTAAGCTTAGATCACTCAGGCAGTTTTTGCAGGGGAGATTGGAGAGAGGCAGGACTCAACTGGAGGAAGACCAAGAGTTACAATGCTCTAAATGAAACCAGGTAGCATACAGCAGACCTCATAACTGAGTGGGTATGCAGAAGAGAGAGGCGTGCAGGATATCTCCCATGTTTGTTTCCTATGGGAGGAAGGGAACAGCCACCAGATGAGACAGTGAAGACAGGAAGGAAACAGGGCCCTGGGGAAGAAGTTTCACAGCAGGGGTGTGGATAGTGAGGGCCAGGACTCAGACCAAGGACAAGAAGAGCCACAGGGCTACCCAAGTGGGGGGCCTAAGGCTTTTCTTTCCCTAGCAAAGTCACCTACAAATTTCTCCAACTGCCCATTAAAGTAGCACTTTGGAAAACGATACAATGTTGCCACTCCAGTTTGCCCTTCTGAACACAAGTTGTTCTCCTGGTCTGGCCTTGGGAGAAACTCAGGAGGCTACATGCAGCCTGCCCCAGGAATTCTTAGCACGCTCAGGAATACCATGGGCTCCTTCCATCTGTCCACTCCTTACTGCATTGGTATCTGCCTGTGAAGTCCAAATACAAAGCCTGTTCCATCTCTGACAGCAACCTCTCCAGGAAGAAGAGGGGCCAGGCTAAGCATGGTATCAGATGAACCAGGTCCTTCCTGCCACACAAGCACGCAGCCCACCACTAGGGCCAGCGGGCCCAGAACACAATCTCAGGCCCCAAACTCTCGTGGAAATGCCCTTCAAAACTGGCCCAGGGTGCCAGCCCCAGCTAAGCCAGAGAAACTTTGCAGTCAGAGCTCAACATCTCACTGGAGGATAGGAGACACCCTAGGGCAACCCCATTGGGTCCCCTCCCACTGTGGGAGCTTTTTTGTCTTCTCAATAAATCCTTTCTTTTTTTGTTTTTTATCTTCTCAATAAATCCTACTTTCTAAAGAAAAAGAGAGAGAGAGAGAGAGTCACCCCAAAGGCCAGCCTCATCTCAGCTATCTTACCAAGGCAACCCCTAAAGGGACATTCCATCGTGGATGCAAAGACCAATGACTGTCCTTGGCTTTGTGACTCAGAATGAGTTTGATTAGCTTGAAAGAGCCAATCAGAAGGACACAGGGCACCAAATCACTGCCAATGAGTTTAGTATGCATGCATGCATATGCACACACACCTCCTCCCTCCTGGCCTTTGCATATGCTGTTCCCTCTCCCCAGACCACCCTTCTGTCTTCTTTACCAGGCTTTCTTATCCCTTGAGATTTATAGCTCAATTTTCTCTTTCGCAACACATGGATAAAAAGGATCCATCTTGCCTAACTAAAGAAAAATGAATATGTTGTTTTTATGCTTGGAGCACTCTTCTGTAAGAGATTCCCAAATCTTATTATAGAATGACCACTTATGTAAAAGACAAAGGTTTGGGGCTTTCTAAATGTTGAGGTTCTATTTAAACACATACGAAGTCAGTCAGATTAAGGTACCATTTCCTTCAGGAAGCCCTCCCTGACCTCATTCCCTGGCAAAGCGTTTGAGGTCCCTCTCCTCTGAGTGCCCAAAGCGCTGCGCACTTCCTCTGTGAGAGCACATATCAAACTAGAAGGAACTGTCTCCCTAAGTCCCCATGTCTCACAGCCTATGAACAGTCCAGTGAGAGCAGGTAGGGTGGCCACATCCATCTTCATCTCCTGAGCATTTACTAGAGCCTAGCACATAATAGGAGCTCCATGGACAACACTGAATAAATGACCCCGCCAAGTCCATCTGCTGCTGAGATCTGCCTCACCACTTCAGGTCAGACCACCTCCTGGTCATTCATGAGAGCTTACTATATGCAAAGCACAAAGGGAGAGCAACACAGAAGCACAGGGCCCGCGTCCTCTTTACCCTCCTATCCCAGGCAAGTCCCGTCTACTGTGATCTAATACCACCACCTCTGGTTTCCCTTGTGGGTGGGGGAGGGGAACTCTGTGAGGTGGGCTTAGTGCACAGGAACGAGGCAGTTGAGAAGGAGTCTGGACACTCAGGCAGAGTCAGAGCTGAGGACTGGGTGGCATTTTGGCTTGGCGCTAGAGAAGCAGGGGCATCACAAAGCAACAGAGTAAACAGGAACAGGGAGTGTGGCAGCCCGAGATTCCACAGATCTTGTCATGCCTCTCCCCATGGAGCAAAGGAGGTAGGAGACGGGAGCTGGAATATGAGGATTTTGTACCATCGGAATGTGCCAGCAATACCAACCATGGGGCTGTGTAGCCAGGAGTGACTGACAGCATCACTGATTATCAGGACCAAACCAAAGATGAGATGAGTCACAAAACATGCACAGATTGGTAAGGTTGAGGGAGCTGATGGGCAGGGAAACTAGGTCGGGAAGAAGATAACTCGTTTTCAGAAGAAAAATGGAAAAGGAGAAAAAGAAAAAGATTTTCCCAACATCTTTGTTAATTTCTTCAGATTTTATTTATTTATTTATTTATTTATTTATTTGAGTTGGAGTCTCACTCTGTCGTCCAGACTGGAGTGCAGTGGCCGCTCCCGGCCACTGCAGCCTCGACCTGCTGGGCTCAGGCGATCCTCCCGCCTCAGCCTTCCAAGTAGCTGGAACTACAGTGCCCAACTAATTTTTTATTTATTGTAGAGATGAGGTCTTGCCAAGTTGCCTGGGCGGGTCTCAAACCCACGGGCTCAGGCAATCTACTTGCCTCGGCCTCCCAAAGTGCTGGGAACACAGACTGAGCCACCGAGCCCAGCCAATTTCTTTAGACTTTAAAAGGTCCTTTCTTCAGCTGAGCGCCGTGGCTCACACCTATAATTCCAGCACTTTGGGAGGCTGAAGTGAGAGGATTGCCTGAGCCCACGTGTTCGAGACCCGCCTGGGCAACTTGGTGAGACCTCATCTCTACAATAAAAATCAAAAATTAGCCGGGCGTGGTAGTGCGCACCTGTAGTTCCAGCTACTTGGAAGGCTGAGGCAGAAGGATTGCTGGAGCCCAGCAGGTCAAGGCTGTGGTGGCCGGGAGCAGCCACTGCACTCCAGTCTGGGTGACAGAGTGAGACTCCAACTCAAAAAAACAAAAAAATAAAAAAACAAAAAATAGAAGATGAACAACATAGTATGACTCATATAACATATGCAGAAGTAAAATTTATGACAAAACACAATGCCTGGGAGGGGGAGATGGAAACATACTGTTCTTATATGTGAAATGGTATAATATGATTTGAAGGCAGACTGTGATAAGTTATACCTGCGAACCATAGTGCAACCACTAAAATAATGAAACCAATGAAGCATGGCTAAATAAGCCAAGAGTGAAGATAAAACAGAATCTTAAAAAATACTCAGTCCAAAAGAAGGATAAAAAAAAAGAAAGAAGCTGGGCTCGGTGGCTCAGCCTGTAATCCCGCGCTTTGGGAGGCTGAGGTGAGTGGATTGCCTGAGCCCGCGGGTTCGATACCCGCCTGGGCAACTTGGCAAGACAT
>CAUYQG010140767.1:0-20325 GCA_963574415.1 Tarsius wallacei
TGGCCGCTCCCGGCCACTGCATTCCAGTCTGGTTTGAAAGAGTGATACCCCACCTCAAAAAAAAAAAAAAAAAAAAAACTAAACTGAAAAATTCAGGAAGCCTCGTGTTATTGCAGAGAAATCTGTGTGTTTGTGTATAAAGTACTGTATTTTCCGAGCTTCTACAAATGGCTTCCATTTCTTGGTTGATGGAACTCTATGTTTTATTTTCCTATGCGCTTACAAAAATATGAGATATCACTTTGGGGAACTCTAAAACCTCAATTCCTCCATATTCTTTTTTTTGTTAAATATGTACATATAAAATTTAGCTGTAAAAGTGATGCATGCTGGCAAAGATGAAGGAAGTAAACATTGTACACTAGAATACAAATATTTAAATAGTTTGCTTGTCTACGAGCTAGAAAAAAATCATTTTTCGAGTAACAGATGTTGTGTAATAATTTCAGTTGTTTTCGGGGCCAAATCTCTAAATCATTCTGGTCTAACGTTAATCAGGACGTTGCCTTGGAATCCCTGCCTCTGTGACTCCCGTCTTTCTGCTTACAAGGGGTGATTATGAATTCATGTCATAAGTAGAGATGGGATTTCCCTCTGGGTGTGGATCACAAGGGCGAAGGTTTACAGCTTTACTTCTGCTTTTCAAAGAGGAAAGGTGCACACGTCATCCTGTAGGGCTGTTTCTCCAAAAGCAAGAGTTTAGCTGAGATTGTGCAAGTGTGGGAATTGCCTTCCTGATGTTTGCAGATCTGAGGAAAGGGAGAGACTTGGTGTCACGAGAAAGACCACAGAGCTGGGACCAGGGCTGCCCAAGTGAGTAACTGACAGGGAACTTGGTGCTTCAGGTGGGGGCAGGGCTCGCAGTCCCAGGTTAACTCACCAGCAGGGCACACTGGGCTCACCCCAACACCCTCCTGGTACACACACAACCCACACTAGCGTGGTCACACTGACACAGGTTCTCGGGTGCGTTTATTATTTAGAAGGAGCAGTTCTGAATCTGGATTACTCTCATGCCTTTCTCTTATATTTTGCTATGAATTAAAACATCCTAGAAAAACAGGTGTATTTCTTCTTTATAAAGATACACCATCAAAAAAATAGGTAATCCTAGATGTGCTTTTTTATATCTAAATGTAGAGAGTGTGTGTGTGTGTGTGTGTATGTGTGTGTGTGTGTGTGTGTGATGGGGGGAGGGGGGAGCTCTCTGCAGACCAGCAAACTCATTCACTAGGGCCTGTTGATATTTCTACAGTAAACTCTAATTAGTAAAATCCACTGCCTCTAATAGATTCATTATCACATATCAGAAAGAATGCACCTGCATTTCTAGAGGTTTGTACCTTGCAACAGGAACTCTGGCTCTGTTGGTATCTATCGGCTTAATTGTCCCATGAGGTCTTCTTGAGTTAACAAACAAATAATTTTCTTTCAAACAGAAGTACAAACAAGACTCCATTTCATAAATTTCTAAATGGTTTTCCTTGATGTAGTTAGGTCTCTAAGAAGATGCAGTATAGCAAAGTACTGGCTCCCTGACTTAACAGAGGTTTGACCTCTGATGCATTGCTTAACCTCTTAGGGTCACCTTAATTTCTTTATCTGTAGCTGGGGATATTAATAGTATCTACCTCATAGGGTCGCTATGAAGATGAAATGAGCTAAAACAAATAACATGCCCAGATATGGCCTGGCATGTAGCAAGTGCTCTCTGAATGACTGCTGTTGTTGTTATTATTATTATTATTATTATTATATTTAGGACTATGGTTATTTCATATGATATATATGCATATACATATTGAGAATACATATTCACCAGCACAGAAGAGTCTCAGGAACAGATTGCATTTTTAACATAACAGACAAGTTTTAAGGAATATGGGTTTGATGCAGAAAATGACCTACTTTGCTGGGGATTTTGAAGTTACCAAATTATCACTACTATGGAATTGCAAAAAAAAAAAAGGACTAAAGAAAATACTCAAAATTCCTATGTCTGGGTGCCTTGGAATAATATAACTGCAATCGACTCCCTCTCCCTTCTTTTTAGAACACTTTGGTGTATTTTCCATTTTTAAAGTATATTTTGATGTTATTGCTTTATAATTAGGGAACACTTTAATGAATTTTACTTTGCAAAGTTATAAGTGACTGATTTTCTTCCCCCAGTGAGGTGGTCTATCACCCTACATTTATAAGGTTTAGATTTTCAATATTTTCCAATGGGGGGGGCTGATATTCTTATGTGGATTTAAGGTGCTGAGGAGAAGATTCTCAAAAGACCAAGGAAGAATTAGCATCTTACACTCTAGTCAACGTGTCGATTGCAGGGAGGGCTCAGAATGAGCCTTGATTTATTGACAGATTCAAATGAGTCTGACCGTCCATAGTACAGACAAGGAAATTTAGATTCCGTGCCACGTGCAAAGTAAGATGCCATCTCTCTCCTTCGCTCACCTAAGTGGAAACCTGTCAGGCTTAAGCACTATAAAAAAAGTATGACCGAGCACACAGCAGTAGCGTCATCTATTCAGATTTAAAAATACCTTTAAAATTGCTTTTAGCCAAAATGATACAAATAGAGTAATCCTTCCTAAAAAAGAACTAAATAATAGAAAAAGAAGAGCATGCTGAAAATGAAAGTCTGTATCATGTTATCAAGAAAGATGATTAAACACCAGATTAAAGTGAAAGATTTAACAAAATCAGTTGTATAATTCTCATAGAACTGTGTTTGCACATACGAAAATCATTTACAGAAGTTAAAGGGCCTAGCACGGTCAAAATATATCACTATTTAAAACATAAGCTACTTCTTTAGAGGGAGGCATAGGGAGGCATAGGATATTTAATGAATATTCTGGAATTAGTAAAGGAGGATTTGTATAAGTGGACCCATATTTAGTACGATCTAGCTTCTACACTGCTTTCTTCTTATGATAATCACATTTTTCAAATGAGAGAATGAAAATAAAGAGAGTGAAAAATTATTTAGTAATGATGACTATTTAATACAGCTGGTCAAATATTGACTAAATAAAACACCAGTTGCCAAATGTGCACATATTACAGGATAAATGAGAACGTTATAGCATGAAAGAAATTAGCTAACGATTTTATCAGACCAAGAACAATTAATTTTGAACACGCACGAAGAACTTGGCAAATACCATGCAAGGAAGGTCAGGAATATAGATTTCCTCTCCAGAAAAATAAGATGGAAAATGAATGGAAAGGAATAACTGTAGTCATTTTTTTCTAGGTAACTGTTTTCTTCAAAGGCCAGTAAACACATGTAATAAATTTTATACAAGAGAAGATTTGCAATCTCTGAAGAAGAAATAAAATTAGGATCAAAGAATTTATTACAAAACATCTAAGTGTACCGTGACCCTTTCAAAGTACCGCATGTAAAGCATATGCGCCAAACGCTGTAACAGCCAAGACTGTAATAGGACAGTGTGGAAACTGGAGTATACAATTCAACTTTACTTTGGGATATCTCCTATGAAAGCCAGAGACAAAGCTGGGAATTCCACTTCCAAGAAGAAAGAAGGGCCACAGTTTATATCTAAAATCAAATAAAATCATCTGTACAAAATAGCCCTGTTCTTGGCTTTTAGGAAGAACTCCTTACATTTTAACCTTCATTACATGTGCTGTTATTTATTTATTTACTTTGTTTGAGTTGGAGTCTCACTTTCTCGCCCAGACTGGAGTGCAGTGGCATGCTCCCGGCCACTGCAGCCACGATCCACTGGGCTCCAGTGATCCTTCCACCGCAGCCTTCCAAGTAGCTGGAACTATAGGTGCATGCTACCATGCCCGGCTAATTTTTGATTTATCGTAGAGATGAGGTCTAGCCCAGTTGCCAGGGTGGGTCTTGAACCCACAGGCTCAGGCAATCCACTCACCTCATTCTCCAAAGTGCTGGGATGACAGGCTGAGCCACTGAGCCCAGTCCATGTGCTGTTATTTTACCATTCAGGGAAGAAAAGCTTTAAGTTGCATTGTAGTCAGAACAAGGATGACACCAACATTTGCAAGAGTACAAAGAGTTTAAGTGTTATTAATCAAGCTCATCAACAATTCAATTAAACATGTTCTACATTCCTATACATTTCTCTCTCTCTCTCTCTCTCTTCCCCCCACATAACAACATAACTTCATAATGAACAAGAAGGCCAATGACAAATTTAGAATTCTTCCAAATGTTGCACCAGTGAAGTAGCCATGTGGAGACGCCCCCTCCTACCCCAGGACAGCACCCAGATTTCTACATAGGCCTAGAGTTACGTGGACATGGGATTCTGGAGTCCTGGAGCACGGTCAAGGACTCAGGATGACCCCTTGGCCCTGTGGGGGAGGAGTGTGGCTCAAGAAAAGGCAGAGAGAGGCTTCTGAAGTGAAGGGCTGGACAGAAACCCTCCTGCTTCGGTCTGAGGTTTAGGACACGCAATGGCCAGTTTCTTCAGCTAAACGAACCGTGAGTGGGATTTGGTGTCTGAGAGTCCTGAAGTCAACTTTTCCGTCAGTTTTGGATTGACAGGAGAAAAGAGCACTCACTGTGATCAGCCAGACTTCTCTTGTCTGGATCCCCAGTTCCTTAGCTGCAAAATGAGAGGATCTGACCTAATCACCTCTGCCACCCCTTCCTGCTCTAAACTTCTTTACCCACGGAGTCCATCATTATAAGAAAAACAAATCCGGTCAGTGGTAAGTAACCCAAGATGCGCCTCATCTGTTCAACAGATGAATGGAGGTGCAGCCACACTGTGTGATATTACTGAGCAATAAAAAATGAGCTATCAAGCCATATGAAGATGGGGTGGGGGGAACCCTTAAATGCATACTCCTAAGTGAAAAAAAAAAAGCCAAACTGAAAAGGCTATACACTGTACGGCCTCCCTATTGTCTGGTTTCTTCCTCTCTGTCTCCAGAGTGTCCCAGGACTCTCATCCCTTGGGACCACTCCCTGGGGTCATAACAGGCAAAATCCTCTTTCTGGAGGATTTCCGTATAGCCAGTGAGTCTGCTTACCCACTGCTTACTCCATGCCACTTTGTCCTCTCTTCCTCCTGAACGACACCTTCTTTACTCTGCTTTTAATTGTCCGTCTCCTCACCACTCTGAATACCTGGCCCTCTTTCCTGCAATTCTCTCCTTTCTGGGCTTCCACTCATCCAACTCCACTGATCCTTCTCTCACACCCTGAACTAACCCCTCTGCCACTTCCCGGTTCTTCTTCTTAAGGATGAACTCCTCTGTGGTTTGTACTTGAACCTCTTCCGTAGGTCTATTCCAGCTCATACATTCCCAGTTTCAACGATCGGGTCCTGCATGTCACTTCCTCAGGGTGTGGCCCATAACCACCTCCAACGCGATGTGAGCTCTGCTTGAATAAGGAACCACACGCATCTCGAAGTGTTCCATTTTAACGAGAAATTATTGCAGAGGACAGCCATATGCAGCTGCTCTAGTTATCGTATTTTTCTCTAAGACTGGTTGCAGAGAAAAGGACACTGACGTGATAGAAAATTTAAGGGAGAGAGATGAGGAGATGGGAAGGAAAGATTTGAGGACCAAGGTGGAGACCAGAAAGTCACCGTGGGTACAAGATCATGGGAACTCTGTGACAAAAGGGGCCAGAGATGAAGCTGAAGGTCACAGAGGAATGGAAGAGGGCTTGCCAAGGAGGGACATCCTCTACTCCATAGTTTTGTTCAAGACCAACCTCTTGGCACCCGAGGACTCTGGCAAAGGTATTGAAATGTGCTAAATCAGTTAATAAAATCAAATTGCTAGCAAAATAATAGTATCAACCAGCTTACTCCATTTTGTTTAAAGCTTCCATTTTAGTTATCTGCCTGACCTAAGAATCACTCCTCAGTGCCTACCTGTGATGACAGTAATGTTCTCATGACCACAGACACCCAGCTTTGTCTCCTTTGGGCAGGTCGTGCAGACCGTTTCCGGCTGACTGTTACAAAACTCCTTAGCCATAAGTTCCTTGTAATTGGATGTTTTGTTAACTGAAATCAAATGTCATGCTTTGCAAAACCTCATTGTTCCATTTTCATATTTTGTTCTTATATTTTGTTAATGACCTAACCATGGTAACTCCATTGTGTAATGATTCTTCTTTCTATGTAACTACCTTAAACTATATCTCAATGGCAGAACTCCAGGGACTTTCTGGACACTGGCTATACCTAGGACATGAAATTAATCAAAGCTCCCTAACAATCAAAAGTTCCCATTTTGGTTGCCAAATTGTAAGTTAATAGTTGCTATGTTTACTCAATTGCTATGTAGCCAATACTGCAAATTTTACCTATAAACGCTTGTCACAGACTGTACCAATTTGTCAAGAGTTTTTCCTGGCGTTTGCCTACTCTTGATCGGCGCGTTACTAAAAACTCATAATTAGTTAGACTCAGCTTGCCGGCGTGACTTCTTCTCACTTACTCGGTCTTCACAGTATTATACCAGCTGGTATAATTCACCGTAAGACCATTTGTCTTTTTTTTCCTCTCTCCCCAGAACATTCTCCAGCATCCAGTGGCCAAATGAATAAAAGGAAACGAGTAAGACATGCTCCTTGATATCCAGGGGTGTACTGTCTAAATAGAGAAACTGCTAAAGTGCCCGGGAAAACAGCTGCAGAGAAGACCCAGCGATGCAGGGCAAAAACCACCTAGAATTCCGGGCCAAGGAAGCTGAGGAGTCCGGGGGCTGGAGGACAAGGGGGACTCAGTGCATCTGAAAGTGGCTTATGGAGGCAGTTTCTGAGCAAGCTTTCCAAGGATAGAGAAGAGAGGTACTTTCTCACCACACTCGCGTGGAGGCCATGCAAAGCGCCCATGTCTTGGGAAGCTGGTGACAGCACTTTGGGGCTTTGTGAGAAGCACAGTTGACAAAAGAATCAATGAACAGCATGGACTTGGTGCCCTGGAGAAACACCACAGAGTCACATAAAGGTGATCGCCTGGCATGCACGTCCTTTTCTTACAGTTAAGCATTCCCGAATATTCATTCATCAATCACCCACTGTCTCCTAGGTCTCCGGACAGGAAAAACCTTAAGCAAACTTTGTGAGTGCAACAGTAATTTCCCATAAAGCTACTGGGTAAGAATAAATAAAATCCCAAGATGCTAGGACCCCCAAACTCCAAGCCTTGAGAGAGACGGGACCAGGGTCCAATTCATAGAGTTACAACTTCCGCTTATCCCATGATAGATTAACTCGCTTTCCTAATTTTCTTGTTCTGTTTGGACAATGACGAGAGAGAATTAAACAACTCAGGGACAAACACCTCCTGTCTTCCTCACTAATGACCCTGGTTCAACTTTCACTTCCTCTTTGTAGTCTTGCTTTGCTTGGACCGGAGGACAAAACCCAGGACGACTACACCGTCTGCAAAAGATGTCCAATGTCCCCCTCCCAAAGAGAAATCCCGCCTGCTGCCACTGGGTAATGACTCTGCATCAGCCTTGTGTGAAGATGCAATTCTGCTAAAAAAAACGCCTCTGTCTCTGCCTGTGCAAGTGAAACCTTCAACCTCCCAGCTTTGCAACACAGACTCCGTTCCTTCAGAGGGTTTCAAGTGGGCCCTCCTCGCACTCAGGGCTCACATCAACTTTATGTGAGATTCAGACCCCCTTGGCTGTTTTAGGTTGACGACTGCATATCTACTAACTCTTGTGAATTCACCGTAACACATCTGCCGAATCACGGTTTTGTGGCACGGAGAGGGCAGTTACAACACCTTAAGTGATCCCCGATCTCTGAAATAGTAGTTGTAAGCATTCTCAAGATCAGAACACTGTCAGAGAGCTTTCCAGAAAGGGGCCTCTTGGTCACTGCAAACGGGGACGGCATAAAGCGTTCTTTCTCGTCTCAACACAGGGACAAATCTTTTCCAGGATGTGGTTTCTGTGGTTTTTTTTCTTTTCCTCGCTGCAATTGTGATAGTTTCCAGGGCAATTCAGCAGCTGGAGGGTGCACGGATTGAGCGTTTTTTCAGAGTTTCAGATGAGAGACGGTTACTATAAATAAATACATATGCTTGAAGTTTAAAACTTCCTGGCACTCTTAGACGGATTTTGCCTTCAAACTGTGAAAATACCAGAGTGACATGCTTCAAAAAGAACTAACAAGTGAAAGGAGTTTTTCTTTGCTTTTATAATATTAATAAAGTCTTGTAGTCAGCATGGTACTGTCTCGACAGAGGTTCAAACTTCTCTGCAAGTGCTATTTTTTTTTTAACATTATCCTTTTGAAGGCAAAAAAGGAGAACAAATGTCACAAAGAAAAGTTAGGTGACTTGTTCAAAGGTACTCATACACTCAGGCCCACGACCGTAGCCGGAAGTGAGGTTATGTACGTTCTGTTCGCAGAAAGTGAAACTCGGTTTTCTTTTTTATAAAAGAGAAGTGTCAAAGTCACACTGACCAAGCATGTTCAACTGCTTTAGACTGGGAGTGTGGAAGTCAAGGCGGTGCAGGGCATCCATGAAAAACAGCATTCTGACTCCAGACAGCACGCTACGGCCTGCTGGGAGAGGCCTGCAACACCCTGAATCTAGCCGGAGAAGGACCCAGAGACGTCCTCACAGGAGCCAAAGCTACTTTTAGGTGTGAAATAGTAACACTTAAATGCTACTTATATGTTTTGACTTGAACAGGCTTTTCAGTATTCAAGGGAAACACAGATGAAGGCAGAATTTAGTTCACTTTTAATTTTTCAGAACAAATGATTTCCTAACCAACAAACAAACAAGCAAACAAACAAAAACACTGGTCACGTGCAGTGGCTCACGCCTGTCATCCCAGCACTTGGGGAAGCTGAGGCGGGAGGATTGCTTGAGCCTAGGAGTTTGAGAAAAGCCTAGGCAACATAGGCCCCCACCTCCAAAAAAAAAAAAAAAATTAGCCAGATGTGGTGACCCATGCCTGTAGTCTTGGCTGAAGTGGAAGGATCACCTGAACCCAGGAGGTCGAGGCTACAGTGAGCTGTGATTGTGCCACTGTGCTCTAGCCTGGGAGACAGAGTGAGACTCTGACTAAAAAATATAAAAGAAAATAACAGTTTTCTCATGGTGTTACATGTACCTTTCCTTTCTGCACTAATTTTGAAACCAAACCCTTTTATTTTTCCATAATTTTGTCAGAGATTGATCAGAGAAACTTCAGATACTGGAATGTCAATCTTTCTTTTACTCTAGTATAATTTAAAAGCGGGGACATGACCTTTTTCAGTGTTTGCTTCTGCCTGCAGGTGAACATTCAGGATGACAGAGGAGGCTAGTAACTGAGATGCATGGTGTGAGTGTACAGGAGACCAACGTCCAGGTATGGATGAATGATAAGGTTGGACTCTGTTCCCGGGTGCCAAGTAAGCAATCCCAGGCAGCTTTATCGTTCTAAAGAGCCTCCGTTTTCTCATGGGTAAGACGGTGATACTAATATCAACTTTACTGATGTTAGAAGAATTAAATGAAATATACTTTCAAAGTTTCTAGGAAACTATCTGGCATTAAAATAGGCTCTCAATAAAGGTAGTTTTCAGAATATTTCCCAAGCACTTTGGGAGGCTGCGGCGAGATGACTGCCTGAGCCCATGGGTTCGAGACTAGCCTGGGCAACATGCTAGGACCTTGCCTCCACGATAAATCAAAAAATTAGCTGGGCGTGGTGGCACACACCTGTGGTTCCAGTTCCTTGGAAGGCTGAGGCAGAAGGATCACCTGAGCCCAGCAAGTTGAGGCCACTGCACTCCAGCCTGGGCGACAGAGTGAGAGACTCCGACTCAAAAGTTTATCAAAAAAATTAATAGTGCATCTAATTGTTAATGGCATCTTCAAATCAAGAAAACAGAATATTTTTCCAAGTTAGGCAGGCCTTTTTTTTTCTTCTTTCAATTTACTAATTAGAATTGAGTAGGAAAAGTAAATAGCCTTGTATCTTAACCCCACACAGTTTTAGAGTCTTGCTTCTCTTACGGAAAAATAGAGAGAGCTCACAAATAGTAGGTTCCCAAGATAAATTTGCTGAATTAATTTAACAGTGATCTTAGAAAGTAATTTGTGAATGGATTTTCAGAGTTTTATGATTAATTAATTTTTTCCAATTGTTTTAAATTTACTTGTAGGTAAAATATCTAGGATAAGTGTTGTTACAGATAGATTTTATTGTGGGTTTTTCATATTTTTGACTTTCAAAGAGGGAAGTAATGGAAAATAGGTAGCACACATAGAATCCAGTTGTGCAAAAGTTGACTGGTGTCCGCACTGAACCAGGCACTGAGAGGGGATTGTGCCATTACAAGCCCTGTGGAGTTTCACATGAGACAGAAAATACAAATACTAAGAAATAATAAAGAAATGTCACTGAAAAGCAAATAATCAAAAGCCGTTCTTTCCTCTTGCCGAGACAACCAGCCCTCATGATACTGATCTGTGTTATCCTCAGATGCCAATAATTTATGTCAGAGCCTGAAGGATGCACACGGCCATCCTGATCTCGCACACAAAAAAAATTAATTTGGAAGATTCTTTCCTCTTGTGTCTTATTCAGTCAGAATCCAACTCCATAGTCATGTTGGCTCTTCACAGCTTCCTAAATGGCCTTACTATATTTTCACCCTTCCACAGGCTATATATTCCTCATCTATGAGCGTTAAAAACTTTTAACGGCGTAATTCACATGCCCCTGATAGATAGTAAGTAGATAACTGTCCTCAGAACCTCCTGAATTATCTGGCATTCAAAGGTGGGCTCTTTGGAGGCAGAAGACAAATGAATAACTTTTCCTATTTTTGTTTTTGAGTTGGAGTCTCACTCTGTCACCCAGGCTGGAAGGCAGTGGCACACTCCTGGCCACCGCAGCCTCGACTTGCTGGGCTCCGGTGATCCTTCTGCCTCAGCCTTCCGAGTAGCCAGAACTACAGGCGCGCACTCCCACGCCCGGCTAGTTTTTGATTTATTGTAGAGATGAGGTCTCGCCAAGTTGCCTGGGTGGGTCTCGAGCTTGCAGCCTCAGGCAATCCACTCGCCTCAGCCTCCCAAAGTGCTGGGATGACAGTCTGAGCCTCTGAGCTTGGCCTAGAAAACGACAGCGCCCTAGAGAAGTAAACAGCTAACTCATCTCATCTGACATCTTCACTAGGGTGCCAAGGTCACTGTCCCCTCAAGAAAGGCCATTCCCCAAATGTTCCCAGAGCAAATCATCATTCATGCCACAAATCAAGTGTTGCTTTTTACACTCACTCGTGGTGTTTAATCTGCTACTTTGACACGTGAGGTTTGAATAATAAACTAAGACGTCTCAAGATCAACAACTCAGGGTCTTTGGGAAAGTGTCATGCACGCCGTTTTTCCTTCTTTCTCTCATCTCTTTCTGAAAGGACTCTGTTCCTTGAAATCTCGGTGCCAAGCCAGTCATAGAAGTGTGGCCCTGACTCTTTTACCAGCATATGAAATTCTCGAGGTCGGGAGCCAGAGCCTATATTTCTGTGTTCTCCATAGTGTTTTGAATACAGCAGGTGCTCAGTAAGCGCTCTGTTGTGGTCCGTGCTCTTTTTATTTTTGGTAAGTGTGATGATTCATTTATTCATTCATTAAACATTTCTGAGAATCTACTGGGAGCTGCAGAGGTGGTGACGGTGTCCTAGCTGCCATCTGCTTTCTGGACCGGTCCCTGTGTTCTGTTGCTAATTTTTCCTGTGGCCCCACGGTCAGCATGACTTGACACAGAAAAAGGGGAACATTCCCACCCTCTGTGTTCTCTGGGCCTGAGTCGCCTGGTGTCACATGGGTCTGCTTATTATTCCAGGCTGTGGACAGTGGGGAGGGGACGGAGGACAGACCAGTGAGCAGGGAAGAATGCTACTGGGTGCATGAAGACGGATTGTGGGGATGTCCATTTCAGTGTTATTTAGAACCGAGTTAGGAATGCTCCAGTTGGATAAAACATGTTGCAGAAGAATACCCACATATGACAGAGTGTAAGAAACACAGGTTACAGAACAGTAGATATTTACAGGAGGTTGCTAACTTATTATTAAAAGCCCACTGTGGGGAAACCGAGAAGGAGAAATGTCAAAGTATTGACAGTGAGTATAGCCAAGTGGTGGGATTATAAATGATTTCTTTGAGTTTTTTTTTTTTTTTTATTTTGTCAGGGTCTCACGTGGTCACCCAGGCTGGAGAGCAGTGGCACAGTCATGGCTCACTGCAGCCTTGACTTCCCTCAGACGATCCTCCTACCTCAACCTTCCGAGTAGTTGGGACTATGGGAATGTGTCACCATGCCTGGCTAATTTTTTAACTTTTTTGTAGAGACGAGGTCTCACTGTGCTGCCCAGGCTGGTCTCAACCTCCTGAGTTCAAGCAATCCTCCCACCTCAGCCTCCCAAAGTGCTGGGATTACAGGTGTGAGCCACTGTACCTGACTTTTCTTTGAGCTTATAAACATTTTCTGCAAGGATCCAGAATATAGAAAAAGAAGATAAAAATTTTTTTTTTTTTGAGTCGGAGTCTCACTCTGTCACCCAGACTGGAGTGCAGTGGCCGCTCCCGGCCACTGCAACCTCGACCCGCTGGGCTCCGGCGATCCTTCCACCTCAGCCTTCCGATTAGCCGAAATTACAGGCACGTGCTACCATGCCCGGCTGATTTTTAAATTTATTGTAGAGATGAGGTTTCGCCAAATTGCCCAGGCTGGTCTCGAACCCGCAGGCTCAGGCAATTCGCTCACCTCGGCCTCCCAAACCATGGGATTACAGGCTGAGCCACCGAGCCCGGCCGATAAAAATTTTTTAAGGGAAAAGGAGACCAGAATGAGAGCTCTCCCAGAGCGGTAGAAACATCTGGCAAGATCGGCATAAAGGAGGAGCCCTGAGCTGAATGGGGGTGCTGACATATCCACCTTTGACCTCACTGCCCAGGGGTTCACTTACCAAACCTCTCTAAGGCTGCATTTTGATCTATTTCCCAACTTTCGTCTCTTCAGATACGTGCACGGCAGATGCATAAACACGTGCTGCATTCATTTCCCCAAGTCCCCAACTGCTTCGAATCTGGGTTGATATGCTAAGTTAACCTGAATTCTGAAGATTTAGGGTAAAGATTGTTCCCGATCGACTACGTTGAACATCCAAAGTCACATTTCCACGGTGTTGAGAAGAGACGAGATGAGTCTGAATGGGTGGTGGCTGCATGCAAGGTAAGTATGAAAACAGTACCCCCGCGTCTCCTCACGAGGGCGCCACCCACGGCCCCTCACCTGGACAGGTGAGCGGGAGGACAGCTTGTCTGAGCGGGACCCTACCTTGGTCTGGAATGTGCAAAACATGTGGGTCAGAAACGGGTGCTCCCAGGCCAAGGAGAGGACTCTCTTCTCCACCATCGTACACTCGACATCGTCGTCCATCAAGACCACGTCTTTCTTGAGGGCTTTTACGGCGAAAAATTGATTGGTTTGCCTGAACTCGGCGAGGAAGACCTGGAAGGGAAGGGGAAAAAGCAACCTGATTTTAGAACTTGGATCCCACTCATGGAAAAAGAGGCTAATCTTGAGAGAGACCTGGGCTGGGGGTCGGGGGAAGAAAATCCCTTCTCCAGGGCCCACTCCTGTTGGACAGGACATTGCTGAGACAACACAGGCCACCTCGCTGGTTTAGGGTATTACCAAACAGTTTCATACTATCTTTGTACCTTTCCAAGAGTTTCACGAAGCTATTATGTACTGGGACGAGCCTTAATGTCGTTTTTATTTTCTATTTTTATAAAGACAGGCTCTCACTCTGTCACTCAGGCTGGAGTGCAGTGGGGCAGTCATAGCTCACTGCAGCTTCAAACTCTTGGGCTCAAGGGATCCTTTTGCCTCAGCCTTCTAGTAGCTGGAACTATAGATGTGCACCACCATGCCTAGCTACTTACTTTCACTTTTTGTAAAGGTGGGGGTCTCACTATGTTGTCCAGGCTGGTCTCAGAATCTGGCCTCAAGTGATTCTCCTGCCTCAGCCCCCTGAGTAGCTAAAACTACAGGTGCACACCACCATGCTTGCCTTTTATTATCTTTTTTAGAGATAGGGTTTTGCTATATTGCCCAGGCTGGTCTTGAATTCCTGGCCTCAAGCGAGCCTCCGGCCTTGGTCCACTAGGGTTACAGGCTTGCGACACCACACCTGGCCTGGATGGGTTTAAAAATGTGTGCTCTGCCTTGCCAGGGACCTGAGAAAGTGTGTCTAATTAAAATTCAGAGAAACAAAGTACATAGTGAGGGCAGAAGAGTTGAGTGTGAATAAGAGAACCTGTTTGTACTCAAAACATCAGTGCAAATGCACGCAAAACCTCGCTTTAAGTTTTACCCAGTTTTTCAAGGCCAAAAGAATCCTCGAGGGATACAGTTCTCTTTATATACTTAAAAAACGAACATATTTGCAGCTGAAGACACAGAGATGAGTAACATTTTTAGGACCTACTATGTGTCAGACATCCTGCCACGGACCTTACAAGTGCTGCCCCATTGTATCATCTAATGGATGACACGGTTATACAACTGGTGATTCTTAGCTCCTAACACTGTGCAAGACAGATGCTAATCATAAAAGACGCTTGTACCAGAGAGTAACTTAACATGTTCCAACTCATGGAGCTACTCAGAGAAAGATCTCACTCCAAAGTTGCCTTTTCCCCCTCGACTTCGTGAGTCTTCTTTCAAAGGACACCAGATGGCAGCTGAGAATTTCAACATCTTGAGTTTTTGCAGACGCTGCGGCAGCACACCCTGTGGGCAACTGCGAGGACCCGGCATTCGGAAACTGAAAGTGCTAGTTCTGGTTTCATTTCACAGGCATTGACTCGTGGTGGAAACGTGCGCAGACCCATCAGCCTCTCTGGGCTTCGGTGCCCTATGACGGCATTCCCTAGCTTACGGGACTACTGTGAAAATCAAATGAGATGCCCCCCCCCGGGAAAGTAGACTCTAAAATGCTCTCTAAAGGACAGTTACAAAGAACGCTTGTCATCTGGTTCTTTCATGGACTTCTGGGAGATGCTGGCGTCAATGATGCTAAACCAGTGCTGAAAATCAGAGTGTCTAGGTTTAAAATGCTAGGGTGCAGCACTTTATCGCGGCTTTCTGGTAGCTGACTTGTTAGAAGGGATGGAGCTTAGGTGAGAATTCAGGCTGCTGATGATGTTCCCATCCCTGAAAACACACAATGTGTTCTCCTGGGCTTAAAAGGAGATGGAAAACAAGAGTATGGAGGCCGCTCTCTTGGCGAGGAGTTGTACTTTCCTTTTGGAGCCCAAAGAGATAGAAAAGGCAAGTTTTGGAGGGCTCTCGGTGCTGTGAGAAAGGGAAGATGGCTCTCACGTATTGTGTTCATGCCTCCTCTCCTCTGCTCTCTGTGTGGAGAGACTGGGGTCCCCTTTGAACATGGAGTAGATGCCTGGAGCACCATTGACCAAGGCAGGTAGGCTTCACTTAACGTCTTTCTGGCTAACCTTGCTCAAACGCAAAAACCCAGATGGGAACAAAGAGAGAAACATTTCATTAACAATGAAAAGTACTCTTTTGGTGACTGTTTCTTTCAGTGAAACATCCTAAAATCAGCCACAAACCAAGAAGCTGAAAAGGCAATTTGCATCTACACCTTGTGCCTCCGATTTTTGATAACTGGTTATAATTGCACATTCATTGATGCTAAGTCATAAAGAAGACAGGCTGTAAAATTGCCTAGTACACGCTGATGAACACCACATTATTGTGGAAAATAACAAAAGAAAGAGATCGTGGCTATCAGTTACAGTAGCTGCCACGCGCAAGGCCGGGTGGATTTTGCTGGAAGGTGACGCATGGGCCTTTACATCCAAACCCCAGTTGGAGCACAATATCGCTCTGTTGCATCGAATGCTCAGTTGCACTTGACTTTGCTTATGATTAAGTGAACTGGGTAAGTTTTCCTGCCAAAGTCTGCCGAGCAGGTGCAGAGCATGATGTTAGCTTTGGCCGTGCAGATTCAGAGAACAGCAGCTTCTGGTTAAATTTTTCCTAGGAGTCCCACCCAAGAATATAAAACAGCCAGGGGCCCCGTTAACCCGTGAGGTATCCCGAAGATCAAAAATAAGCGGAAAGTCTGTGTTGACCCCGCCATCCCTCAAGTCACTAGCTTGCAGGTTTTCTGCTGTCACTGCCAGTTGAGTATACTTTCATAAATTATGTCTTCCTTCTCCTCCTCCCATTTCCGTTTCATCTACCTTCCCCTCGTCCCTTCCTCTACTCCTCCTCTGTAAGCAAGACGGACAACTCATAACTTGGGTGTGTGGCAGGAAGAATTCAGAGGGACTTTCCCCCTCATCTTCCAGGACTCTCAAGCGACAGCCTTGCCGTGGGCTGAACCGTATCTGTGCTGAAGTCCTAACCTCGAGGACCTCAGAATGTGACCCTACTGGGAGACAGGATCCTTAGAAAGGTAATGAGGTCAAATGAGGTCATTAGACAGGCCTTAATCAATAGGACCGGTGTTTTTATAAGAGGAGAACTTTTAAGCCAGGTGCGGTGGTTTCCACCTGTAGTTCCAGCTACTTGGGACGCTGAGGTGGGAGGTTATCCTGAGATCAGGAGTTCAAGACCAGCCTGGGCAATATAGTGTGACACCACTCTCAACAAAAGAGAGAGAGAGAAGATTTAGACACAGACAGGCACAGAGGGAAGATGACATTCAGACTCAGAGAGAAAACAGCTACCTACAAGCCAAGGAGAAAGGCCTTGGAAGAAACAGCCCAGTGGACATCTTGATCTAGGACTTCCAGCCTCCAGAACTGTGGAAAAATGTGTTTCTCTTGTTTAAGCCACCCAGTCTGTGATATTTTGTTACAGCAGCCCAAACAAATGATTACAAGCCCGAAGACACTTAATAGGGGAATGCTTGGAGCATGAGAACAAAGCAAAACATGAACAAAACAAACAAAAACCTGTGCGGCGAGATAGGAAGAGGCTGAACACTTTCCTGTTTCTTTGGTGCCCAAAGACAGCAAACTCCTAAGTGCGTGGGATGTGTCCACGCTCAAAGAAAAGTGGCTTTGGGGAAACAGAGTTCCAGAAGGCAGAGGCTGCTTTGGTCCTAGAGTGCCCTGGGCCCCTGTTTACTCAGGGATGTCCCAGGAAAGCGCTCTCTGCACGCTGGTCCCACCAGTTGGTTCCCTCCCGACCAGGAGCTTTGCTCTTAGTCCCTGGAGGCCCCCCCGCCCACCGCCCTCCACAACAGGAGAGCGTACCTTGCCAAAACTCCCTTTCCCCAGCATTTTGTGCAGAATGAAATCCTCGATTTTCAGTTTCATGTGTAGAGGCGGTCCTTCCACGTGCACCTCGGGGTCCGGATGATGGCATGCCTTATCCATCTCATCCAGCGGAGACTCCCAGGAGATTCCCTGAGGCTCTGAAAATGGCAAGCAGTGGTTAAAGATGGACACGGAGGGAAGGCGGGGGTCATTCTAGGGACTCAGAGCACACGCGAGATCTCTCTCCCACATCCCACGCTGAGGTCCCGGCATGATAGCTGAGGGGGCTTGGGGGCCCTGCATTTCAGGAAGCGTTGATGCCTCCCACCCGTGGGTGATGGCAGCACCTACTTCCTGTGGGCCTGGCACGTGGGGTGTGGATGTATCTCTTTACCTGACCGATTGGGAAGTAGCTGAATTTCAACACAGTCCAAACAGCAGAAAACCGCATGTGTAAACCACATGAGCACTGCTAATGCTGTCAAATCGTGCACAGCTAGGGGTTTTTGCCAAATTTGAGGAAACATGAGTCTCAATTGTCTGCCTGGCTCACGGGCACGGTGGTGTCCTTTTCTATGAATTACGGCATAAGAGAGAGAAAGCAAAATCTGGCGATTGTCAGAGATCCAAACTGCACCATTCATCACAGTTTTCAGGGCAAGAACAGGTCGGTCATCGCTAAGACCGGGTCTCTTCTGATGCCTTGGAGGAACTTCCTGCGTTGAACCCAAACCGTTCTCTTCAATGTTTAAGTCAATTTAGTTTCTGCTCAGTGCCAGAGGGGGTGTAGAAAAACCATTTCAGAATTCTCCCACCTATAACGTTACCTTTGTATTTTAATCTCTAGCTATCTTTTATGGTCTCTCTTACGTCCAAAGACAGTAAGTATTTTACAATGTCTGCTGAACTATTCCGACCCCAGGACCATGGAGGCATGTCCTCTTGTGGACATGAATGTTAATGGCATGGAGCCCTGCTCATCTTCTCTTTTCTACGCTTAATTTTTTTAAAAAAAATTCTCAAAGGTGCAGAATAAGAATGCCTTCTGTGGTCTTCCAGCCGTCGAGCTTTAAGATACATTTGTTTCTGTAAAATCACTCAACACTGACGGGAAGTAACAGTCCATAGGTCTAAGGAGACACCTACAGCTTGCATCAGTTTCATCCCATTTTCTTCCCCCAACCTGCCACCCCCTTACGGAGGTATTCTATGAGGCATATGAGGGGGGACCCCCAAAAAGCCAGAATTATCTTTTGGAGGGTGGGCCCCCTGTAGTACACTCAGAATTTCTCCCTCAGGATCAAATGGTCAACCAAAGTTTTTATCTGGAAGTTTTGAGAAGGTTGCATCAAAATTTGTGGAGGAAACGTCCCGAGTTGTGACAAACAGGTGACTGATTCTACCACCGTGACAACACACCTGCCCACACCACGCTGAGAGTTCAGTAGTTTTGGACCAAGAATGACATGACCCCCGTGTTCAACCCTCCCTGTGCATCTGATCTTGCCCCTAGTGACTCTTTTGTTTCCTTGGGTGAAAAAAGTCCTCAAAGGGAAACATTTGGCTGACGTAGAAGAGGTGAAACAAAAAACGGCAGAGGCACTAAAAGGCATCAAAAGGGACAAGTTCAAACACTGTTCTGGGCCGTGGGAACAGTGTCTCAATAGGTGTATTGCATTAAACAGAGAGGACTTTGAAGGGGACTGTAAGAATAAACACACAAGTTTTTTACAAATAAATTCCAGATGTTTTGCCCCCCCCCCAATATATTGATTTCTGTTCTAAGAAGTAGGAGGTGCCTCTAAGTTGGTGGCTGAATCTGTAATCCTTAAATAGAAAAGCATCGCCTAGCTGACCAGGTGAACCAAGAACTTCAGCCCACAGGACATAGGTTAAGGTGAATCGAGATGAATTACTGACGTTGGTTTGACTTTGGACCAGGATGGCTACCTTTCTTTCCTGATGTCGGTAAGTATGGCAGCTTTGCTTCACTTCTGATGGGGCATGGGAGTCCAATCTCAACGGGACCTTCTCTGAAGATCTGTTCAGTATCTCTTAAGCAGCGAGCCTGGATGACAAACAGAGAGTCAGACTACCCACCCAGCCACCACCGAGGGGACAGAAGCCGCTCAAGATTCCTCGGTGACCACCAGCACTTTCTTTTCCCTCGACATTCTTTCTGATCCCATATTCTGGGAGTCCATCCTATTTTGTGCATCGGCAGAACTGGCTCACACCCTTCACGCTTCCTGGACTGACGGGATTCTCCCATGCTGTCCGCGGCATCCCGCCAGAGGAAAGAACAGATGGCGAACGGACGGGGAGATGGCAGACGAGGGACGCCATGTCTCTCAGAGGTTTGTCCTTGGATATGGGAATTCAGTCAATGCCAAGGTAGTAAACGGCAAAGCAAAAGTTGCCCTGGACTCGGTGTTCTTAGGGCGTTCTGGAGACGACTCTAGAAAACAAGTCTTTTCCCCCAGGCTGTTACATAGTCCGAAAATATGAGGTCCAACAATTAGCTTCATGAACCACCCCTAGATTCGTTGCTGAAGATCACGACGGTCACTTGCAAAGTACTCCCCTTGGGACGCTATGCCAGTGCCTAGTCCACCCATCGAAGCAATTTTGCAATTCTTTTTCTGGAATGGCCATCAGCGCCATCGTCGTTTTACCCTTGATGTCCTGAATGTCATCAAAGGTCTTCCTTTCCATATTTCCTTTATCTTCGGGTAGAGAAAAAGTCGTTGGGGGCCAAGTCAGGTGAGTGGGGAGCGAGTGTCCGTACAGTGCTGCCAACGTAAGCGCGCAGTGGCAAGTGTGCGAACTTCATGGTCAGACCTCAACAAAAAACACCCATGGCTCTGATGGCCATTCCAGAAAAAGAATTGCAAAATTGCTTCGACGGGTGGACTACGCACTGGCATAGCGTCCCAGGGGGAGTACTTTGCAAGTGACCGTCGTGATATTCAGCAACGAATCTAGGGGTGGTTCGCGAAGCTAATTGTTGGACCTCATATTTTCGGACTAT
>CAUYQG010140768.1:0-18083 GCA_963574415.1 Tarsius wallacei
GTTTTTCTGGTAACGTGTGCCACTCTAGTAAGTGCTGTCTATTGATGGGGCAGTCTAAATGTGTCTGAGGAATAATTGTACTAGGCCTTTCACCTTAATGCCTTTAAAATGTTCTCTGCTTAGTTTTTAAAGGTGACTAAGACAGTTTAATATGATAAAAGGCTGAGTAAGTATGCCAGGCAAAAACATTTTAAGTCAGAGATGGGCTGATCCCCCACTGTTCAGATTATAAATTCATCTTGTGGGCCACTGGAAGAGAGAGAGAGAGAGAGAGAGAGAGAGAGAGAGAGAGATGGCCCGAGATCTGCATCTGAGCCCGAATCTGAAAAGTGGTTACATTCTTCCCTAACAAAGCATTCATCTTTCAGAGGTGAGCTCTCTTTTCTTGCTTTAAAGCAACATACAATCATTGAGTTCCATTTACTTATGAAGCATTATTTTAAGCATTTTGACGATGTAAATGTGATCAAGACATAATTCACACTCTTAAAGTACCTTACAATTTACTGGAGCATTTATTGACCATCATTATGTGCCAGATTGTGTTCTAGGTGAAGGGAATGCATATATTACCTGTTCTGGATAAATACCCCCTGAGGGAGAGATATGCAAAATAAATATTAAAAACAAATAAAAGTCCATACAAGAAGGAGTGGGTAATTCAATCTGAAAGAAGAGATGAATTTGCTTAAAAATAAAAATAAAGTGAAAGAGGGGATCTGTGACTTTTCTATAGTTCACATCCTTAAAAAATGATATACAATATACAGAAAAAGAACCGTAATACTTAAATCCAATCCCAGCAAAAGAATACGGTCAAGTCACAAGGGAATATCCACTAGGGCCTGGCATTGCCCTTCTGATTTCAGACCTGAAAGAACTCTTCTTCTAAGCCCCTTCAGGATGGATAGCCTTTTACATAGAATTTGCCTCTTACCAACCACCGTTGCTTTGCAGATGCTTAGACTAATCTTACTCAGTTTAAAGGCAGGAGCTACAACTCACATTTCTTCTGCAATCACCACCGTACTTTGTACAAGTAAACATAGTAGATGCCTATTGACTAACAAAGTCAGATTTTCCTCCATGATAAATGTATCCCAAGCCCACGTTCCTCAGTAGTGTTGAAAACATCCCTTATGGCGATGAGATGTCTCCACTTCACCATCCATGCCCTGATCCAAGGGTTTCTGCAGTCCATTGTGATCATGTGTGTGACCAGTAGAAAAATAAGGGCCTTATTTAAGAAATAATTCACTGTTTAGCAGCTCAGAAAAGAACATTTTCTTGGAACATAAAAGGAAGTATGGAATGCCTTTAAATGGAGAACATATAAAATAACAACTTTTAAGTACCCATTATTCTTTAGTCAAATTCAAAAATGCCAAGATTTGTCTATGTGTAACAGAGAGAGACAGACATATACTGAATGGCTAGGCTTAAGTGATAATTAGGAGTTACATGAGTTCTCAGAGCTTAGTCTGTTTCTAGTAAAATAAGGTATGTGAAAAATTATGCACCAAAAAAGCAGACTTCTTTTTCTGGTTTCTATTTATATAAGATTTATAGATACTTAAGTGTTTTTAAAACACATGTAAACATAACTGAGAGGTATAAAAACAAGAGGTAATATAAAAATTCTACTTTTAACATTAAGGACTGGCTACACATTAAATAGTAAGGATTCAAAATAAAATGGCTGTCTTTTTGCTGGCAAGACTCATGTAATTCCTTGTTCCCCAAACTATCCAAAAAGATGCCAGTTAGAAGTATCTAACTCTCTACTTGGGTGCACAAATGGAACACTCATTTTACTGTCAATTCAACCAATCAGTATTTTTTTTAACACCTCATATATACAAAGTACCATCCTGCTGGTCACAAGAAGATTCCAATAAGCATCAGCTGTTCCTTCAAAAAGCTTATAACCCAGCTGTGGAGTTGAAAATGTCAGATGCACACACACACGCACATGCACACACACACAGAATTATAAGAGGGAGTGGATGTTTTTGTGAACGATTTTACCATGGCACCCTTTGCAAAGCTTAGTTAGAACTGAAGGTGGAGTTTAAGAGAAAACAGTATGGAAAGGAAACCCCAAATTATCTTGGGGACAAGGCACTGAATGCTTATCCTGACTTGAAAGGACAGTCTCTGTATAGAAATACTGGAAAAGGGGCTCGGAAGCAGATGTTCAAAGACCTTGTAGTCAGACTGAGAAACAGGAAGTTTATACTGTGAGCAACAAGGAGAACTTAAAGGATTCTGACCAGGGCGGTTACCTGTGGAGAAAGACAGTTTGGGCTTTGGAATCAGTAAATTACACATTGTGGTTTTCAGATAAGAGAAAGCATGTGGTCAGGATGGTGAGAAACAACCAGATTTAAAACTGTGATGGTTATAACTAAGGCCTCCAGAGCAAAATGCCTGAACTTGTCTGGCTTCTGGGGTTAATCTGAGGCCTCAGAATGTCATTTCTAGTCTTCTTGGGACACTTAAAAAAATTTCTTATACCCTCATAGATTTGATTATAAAATCCTATATTCCTATGAAGTACAGAATTTGGAGCAAGACATTTTCCCTGATCTTTTCACTAAAAGAGCCAAACCAATTTCCCTTGACAAAGATTTGCTTAGATCTCCAACCTTGTCCACCGAGCTCTGGATAGTATATGCCCAGGATACTTACCTATCTGAACCTCACACATCTGAAGTTGGGATTTAGTAGACAGTGGGATTTAAGAAGTTTCACTGTGTTCATTTCCTCTATTTCTGGTTAGCCAAGGTCATGCTTTCTAGGAGTGAGGCTATAATCTGTCTGGAAACAATCCCAAACAGTGGAGCTTTCAGAAAGAAATAGCAAGAACCTTACCAACATGCACACATTGTATATAATTCTTATTTTATCGAGAATGGACTTAACAGAAATCCAAATCCTCTGTGAGACTCTTTCGTTCATTAATCTGGTACTATATAAACAAGTAATAGAGAAATGGCACTGCTGTGGAAGCTGGACACAGGAACCCTAGACCCTAGGTCCATCAGAGCTCTATAGAAGTCTGCAACCCAGGCAGGACTGTTCTATGGGTGCTGTTATCTTTCTCTGATCAAAAAAGAAAGCTTTTCCTTTTCCTTCCAGCTCTCCTTCCTTTTTCTTTCTTTCCTCTCTTCCTTCTTCCTTTTACTTTCCTGGTTACAACTCCCTTTCTCCCTTCATGCTTCCTTTTTTTCTTTATATTTCTCTTTCTTAGAAGAAAAGTAATTTGATGTTTTAGTTTCACAGAACAAAAGGTTAGTATAGAGTGCATCTCTCCGTTTTTTCATATCCTTTACAAAAAAAGATCTTTCCCTTTAGAAGCCCAAAGGTGGAGCTGTTGCAAAAGGAGAAAGTCAGACCAGCTAGCAGCACCCGGCGGAGCCACCAACACACACACACACATACACACACACACACATACACACACATGCACACGCACACGCGCGCACGCGCGCACGCGCGCGCACACACACACACACACACACACACGCAAACACATATATGCCAGTTCTTCACTGAGAAGCTGCAAATCCTAAAGGCTTTGCTTCCAAAACATAAACATTTCCTTTTTTTTTATACAAAGAGAAATAAAAATCCTGAGTACAACAGATGCTTTACTGCCAAATTGTGCAAAAGAGAACAAGTATTAAGTGTCTGCTTAATCCCTGTTAATTGTTAATTCCATGTACTTTACTAGATTCCTGTATTATCAAAATAACTTCAGGGAGAAAGGATACAAATTCATTTGGGTTCATTAATACCACCATTTATCAGCGTAATGTCCTATAGATAATGATTGGAGGGTCATTCTATTTTCTCCATTTCTATACTTCTGTATAGTGTGCTGAAATGCTATTTATCGGGATGGTTCCATTTCAGTGGGAAAGACATAAACAAATGCCTGTTTCAGCAGATGGAGTAAAGGCTTCTGCTTCTGTATTTGGTGACTTCTCACAATACTTTCCACAGAAGTGGCATGTATCTTTTAGAGACCTAATATGATATTTTTACTTTCAACATCCTGGGAAGAAGTAGCAAATTTTGAAAACCCATTTTATGGAGAGAAACACACACAGAACCTTCTATGTTGTTTTCATTCTTCCTAGGATTGGCATGATCACTATTATTTTCCATGGCTTTGTCTAGTAGTGCAGTCTGTTATGCTTGAAAAACAGACCTGCCCCCCCGCCCATCATTTGCCTCCTCCTTTGCCTCTGTCCCCTGAGTAAAGGCCTTCAGCCCGAGATCTGGAAAACTGGTGAAGCAAACATTTCAGCTAATTTCAAAATGTCCTCAGTTACTCTCAAAATATGATTTTATCCTCATTGCTTGAATGTTTGCTTCCCACTCTGAGTTGTTGAAATAAACAGGGACAAAGTAACTGGAGATGTTTTATGCCACTGAGACAAAAAGGTATTGATCCTTTTTGCCTCTGGAAAAAAAAGGTTTCTAATAATTTCCAGATATATTGTGAATTGCATTGCTATCTTTAATTAAAACATGACACAGGACAGAAACCAATTATTTAGTCTCTTAAACCACAGACCCACATTTGTCCTAATGGATTCTGATGTCCCATTTGCAAATTGGCAAGTTTGTTCTCAGTGCCACTGTGTGTTTGGGTGTGTGTGTGCTAGCTCACGACTGTGTGCCTGTGTGTATGTGTGCACGTGCTAATGTACTTGAATGCAGGCACGCTTGTGAATTTATTCTTGGCTTTGCAATGGGTGACATTTAAATGTGGGTTTATGCAGGGTAGTTAAAAATATATAAAAGGCTGAGTTATACCAACCCTGCCTATCATGTATGCCCCTAAGATGGCTGAGAAGGGAGTCTCCAAAGTGGTTTTATTTATGCAGTTTTGGTGCACTAGGAAACAGGACTTAGAAAGCAGGGGCTAGAGCAAAGTGGAGTAAAAAGAAATGCCTTGAAAGGGAAGGGATTTCAGATGTGGAAATAAAGCAACTCATCCTATTACAAGAATACTTGAACTGGCGCGGTCCCTTCCTGATTTCTTATTCTCTTCTGGCTGTTTCAAAAGGCACATCTCATCCACGTCTCTGGGGCTTTTCCTCTGATCCAGACCTGGCCTGCATTCTGTTCTTTCCTTTCAGACGCTGCTGGTCTTGAAGACATCTCCTCAGCAGCTTTTGCCATCTGAAGCTGTCTGCCTTCAACTCTGTCGCGTCGGCTCAGGCTCCTCCAAACTGTCATCTTGAAACATATTTATTACTTCCTCACGCCCGGACTTTTTGGTGCCATGTTTCTTCTGCTCTTTGATTATACAGGGCAGAGGCAGTGTTATTTTACCATCTGAATTAGAGCTAAGAGGTGCTGTCTGTGTGAAGTGTAATGGAGAAGAGGTGGGTATAGGGCAGGATGTCTCCTGTACAGCCAGGGGAAGGGTCACAGACTGCCCATGTGAGGGGGATCCCTCGTGCTACTAGGTGGCTGGCAGGCAGGGGCACCGGTCTCCTCTCTTTGCTGCTGCTGTCTATGCCATGCAATGCAACCAATATGAAATGAATCTAACATGACTGTGTCTCTCCTTCTCACCAGTCTGATAATGTACCACCAGGTGCCTTGTTAGGTCATTGCCTTTATTTGCTCCATTCTGTGCACTAAGGGACTCATTCACAGAACAAGGGGGAAATTGTTTTAGAGACCAGAGAAAATGGATGTTCTGCAAAGCCTTTTCTCAACAAAATGGCAGACCTGCCAAAGTCTTACAGACAAAATCAATCTAATCCACCATGAACAGAGAAATCCATTTGCACATTTGTATTTGCAAAAGTATCCTTGGGGTCTGCGCCTTATGACCTAGTTCCAGTTAATCCCATGGTACTGCATGGTCCTCTCAATAATTTGGTAATAAAATCACATTTCAGGGACTCATGACAGATATACCAAAGCACAAATTTAATGGTAGGATGCATCCTTTAATGACAGAAGTCGCATCTCACAGACGTTGGACAACGATTGAAACAGATTTTGCTTTTTTTCCTTCTTTAAACTTCACTTGGCTCAATATCTTCATTTGTACCATTGCTTCTTTGATTATTGTTGCCCTTTAATGGATAACATTAAATGAATGAGGGGAAAAGTGACTGCCAAATGGGTCCCACTGCAATTTTTGACAGATGCTCTGATATGAGCTGCTGTAATAACGGACAGGAAGGGAGAGAGTTCCAATAGGATTTTGGTGTTCAGCTTTGGTTCAAGAAGTATCATTAGTCACATGTGAGAAATATTAACATTTTCCATTAATTCCAAAGAAATTTTCAGATGTTTGTGGATTTCCATGCTTAGTATCATGGTGGAAATGCAATGGAGCCTGAGTGGAAAAAAAAAAAGAATGGAAATTTTTTGAATATCTACTAAAATTCCAGGCACAATGATAAGTCTTACATTTATCAGGCTATTGAATCTAATAAAATCATCTCAGCAACTATACAAGGCAAGTACTGTTATCCCATTTTTATACATGAAGAAACTGAGGCACAGGGAGTCAAAGGACTTGACAGAGGCCCTGCCACTAGCAAATAATAGACTGCAGAACACAATGAATGAAAAACAGCACTGAGATCGATGTGTCCTTTTGATTTTTTTTTAAAAACCTATCCCTTGGAGTGCTAGTCCTTTAGAAAAGCAGGTTCATGGATCTGTCCTTGTGGGGCTCCTGACAAATGGATAATGATCAAATAATTAAAATCTCAAGATATTAAAAGGTAAATGGTTGGAACAGTAAGGTACGATGAAGCAAAGACACATTGGTGAATTCTACTTGTCTTTCATGGTTGCAAGAACAAAGAAAAGCCTCACAACTCTTCTGGATCTACTAACACTTTCTTAACAAAGGACCAGCTGAGGCCCACAGCAATCCAGGGGACAGTTCACCCAGAGTGCTCTCCAGGGACCATTTCTGAAGTGGAATAAAATGTTTTTGCCCTATTTTTGACTAATCCTTCCTTAGTATAGACAGACTTTGTATTGGATGGGGAAATAAAAGGGTAAGTCACTAACATCCTCCTGGACATGAAGGATAGAGTCGGGTTTCAAATGTCATTAAATTTTCACCAAAGATGGAGAGGAAGTGAAGGGCTTAATGTTGAATTATTATTATATTTTAATCTCTGTTCTCATTCTTCATGCTCTTAAGAAAGAGATGGTTCAATACTCTTAAAAGTAAAGGATATATAAAAAAGTGTAAAGCAACACTCAGACAAATAAATAAAACATATGGGAAATATAAATGATGCTTTCTGAACAATGGGAAACCCAGACAACCCTTGTTGTTTAGAGATTTTATGTCCACATATCACAGATGCCCTGTTGCTTTATTCATACTCTTAAGGGAGAAAGGCAGCCCCTAACCATCAGCACCCATGATTAAATCATTACAGAAACCCTATTGTCAAAGAGACAAGGCTTTAAAAAGACACACACGTACCCACTTACACACACACATACACAAATACACCTACCACTGTGCAGTTTTAGTTTACCAAAACTCAGGGTATTTAGATGCTTTTTGTATTACCTGGACAACACCTAGATTCTTCAAAGCTGCTGTTTTAAAGAAACAAATACCTACAAATAAAATTTGTATTTGTTATTTTTTTCAATCTGATCATTATTTGGAGACCAAGATTAAGGTTTAGAATGCTTTTAGGGGAACTAGATGGGTCAGAGTGAGATGCATTTATTTTGTACCAATGCTGCATTTAAGAATGCTAAACTGATTGGTACATATGCAACTATTGATTAGATTATAAGAATTCTGATCAGGTACACTTCCATATTCCTCGAGTTTGAATGGCATTTCTGAAACTTTTTCTTTGTTAATTAGATTACATATACTTTTAAATTGTATTCAGTACCAATGTCCACCAAATTTTCTATAACGTGTCCTAAATCAAAGCAAGAAGAGGTGACAAAATATAATCGACCTTCAGGGAACCACAAAGAATTGTGAATTCAGAGGGATGCTTCATCCTGAAGAAATATTGTCTTCTTGTATCTTAGATTTGTAAAATAAATACTGTGCTAGTTTGGTAAACATTACAGTGTCATAGAAATTCTAAGTCTCTTGGCCCTTTTGTTAATGAATATTTCTCAGCCATTAAGATCATCCATCTTTATAAATGGCTATGTATAAATTAGCATAGCCGTCAACAAATTTTACACATCTATTAAAGGGTAGTTCAAACTTTAGCTCTTGGGGAAAACAACCTAACCAACCCTGCCATCCCTACCCCTTGACATTTGCACTAGTATCTCTAGTGTTCACTATCTATCTGGAACTTGAGTCTGGGGCCACACCACCCTGAATGCAACCGATCTTATCTATCTGGAATTTAGCATAGACAGATCTTGATTCAACTCAACATGATTTTGAAATCTCAGTAAAACGCTAAACTCCTCAATGACTGAATCATGATCTTAATTTTTCTTTAAGCAAATTTCTGACACATTCCTAGCACAGTGTTTCACAGACTCATTTACTCATTCATACATTTGCTTATTTGTACATCAAATTTCATTGCACACCTATTCTCTGTGATTATTGAAAGTGGAGTAATTAATTGCATCCACACAAATGAGATTTTTCCATTAAGAGAGTCTATAGAAAAATAGAAAAAAAATGCATCTACAGAATAAATTTTAGTGTCCCCGATCAGTATAAAAAGAGGAGAAACTTTGATAAACAGCTTTGTCCATGGTGATTACAGATATTAGCAGAATTCTCCAAACATGATATGAAGTCCCACATTAAATTTGTAACTAGCAGTCTTGTTTGCAAAGGTAAGCCACTGCCCTGAGATTTGCAGAAAGCCCAGGAAATGTACATCGTTTATCACATGCATTTTTTTTATGTTCATTGATCATTCACTATTTTTATTGCGTTTCAAAACCCTACAAACTACAACAACAAAAACTGAAGTCTGCAATTTTTATTCTGTTTTTTTCTTTCTTCTTTTTGTTGGATGTCCTAGAGGAAAGATGGCTTAGTCAACAGTTGGAAGTACATTTTAGGTGGTTTTGACCAAAAAAAGAAACAGAGGAAAAGAGTTATGTTATATAATTTTGGATAATTTCACCTATCGAGTTTATTATTTATGTATATACGTATGCATGTATGTATTTATTTTTGAGTCGGCGTCTCACTCTGTTGCCCAAGCTGGAGTGCAGTGGCACAATCATGGCTCATTGAAGCCTCAACTTCCTGAACTCAGGCAATCTTCTTACTTCAGCCTTCCAAATAACTGGCATTGCAGGTGTGCTACACCATGCCCATCTAATTTTTTAAATTTATTTGTAGAGACAAAGTCTCAATATCTTGCCCAGGCTGGTCTCGAACTCCTGGACTCAAGTAATCCTCTGGACTCAAGTAATCCTCCGGCCTCAACCTCCCAAAATGCTGGGATTATAGGCATGAGCCACTGTGCCTGGCCCATTTCACACAGTTTAGAGCTACTTGTGGTAAGGACTGAAGTGTGGGAGAAGCTGGGATGGCAGATTGAGGAGTCAATTATTTTCTGATGAGAAACTGGACTGTTACTGAGAAGGAACTTTAGGTGCCAGAGGGCCACACTGCACAACACTGGAGATGCTGTTCCAATCATCCTCCAAGTGGATGGTGCTTCCTGGGAGATGTGCAATGGAACTGTGCCAGGCACAACCTACAAAGTCATCCAGCTTAATTACCTGGGTCTGACCTTAGGGCTGGTAACTGGGTATCACCATTAGGGGCATTTTTGAGGCCCTGGGTATAAAAGTTTCTATCTAGGGTAGAGCTTTTATTAATGGCTAAAGCGTAGAGAGAAAATCTGTAGAAAAATCCATTCACCTATCATTGCTCCAGCAAATTATGTTTCTTCTTTGAAAAATGTTACTGTTCATGCGCATATTCTTTGCTTTTCTATCCCTTGGGTGCCACATACTTGATGTGAGGCTTTTTTCCCTTCCTTTTTGGCAATTAGAGTGCAAAGGTGCCCATGAGGACTGAGGGTTTGGCAGAATTTTACTAGTGAACACAGGGGTGCCTATTGCTGGCAGATAACACCACAACTTATTTTGAAAACGTTCATTTGGGCTAAAAATGATAAATCTGTATTTATCTTCTTAAAATGCTCCCAAAGGGAAGGAAAAAGAAAAAGAGAGTCTGGATTTGAAAAGCATAGAGACCAGAGAAAAGAAGAAGGCAAAATCTGCTTTTCCCAATAATTTATCTTCTTTGATACTTCCCAGTGGGCATTGGGTACATTTCCAGTCTGTGTTTTGAAAGATAAAATGAATATTTCATTTAACCTGCTGTATTCCAGAATATGTATTGTGAAGAGCCAGAAGAGGGGGCTTTTCCTTGTCACATATAAGCCAGAAAAAAGTGCTTTCCAAATAAAAAAACAGTAGATACCATCCCTGAGCGTTATAGTAGCTGGCAGTTTTGATAGAGCTGCACTACTTCCTACCAATTCTTCCTACTTACCAAGATGCTGCATGTATTGTCTAGGATCATTCACCCCAGTGTTTAAATGTTCTGTAAGAAGTAATTAAATATTTCTAAAGATAAATTGGGATGAATGGAAGATTCTTGGGTGCTCATAGGAAAGCCAACAGCTCAATCTTATTTTAAATGGATAATTCATTGTTGAGAATTAGTTCAATTTTAAAAATGTATCTTAATAATGCATTATGACATATATTAATAAGTATTTTTCTTATTAACCTAAGTAAAACAATGTATTTTTACTATTCTTTTTTCTCTTTTTAAGTTAAAAACCAATGACTTCATCTTTTTTTTCTTATATAGTACTTAACTAACTTTAATATGCATATGAATCAACCAAAGAGCTTATTAAAAATGCAAATTCTGATTTGAGAGACCTGTATGAAGCCTGAGAGTGAGCATTCCTAACATGTTCCACAAGGGTCCACAAGTCACACTTGTAAAAAAAGTTCCTCACCCCATTACTTGGAATATTACTTAGCATATAATAGACACTCAGTAAATATTTGCCAATGAATGAGTTAGTGGATAAATAAATAAATCTCAGAAACATTTATATTTTTATATTACTTTCATATTGTTACTTAGTTGGGTTAATTACTAAGTTTCAATAACACAGACAAGATTACTATTTATACTAGACCAGCAAATGCTAAAATCTATAGCTAGGTTCAGAAGCCACTCAGGGTAGCTGAAAATAATAGTTGGGGTTGGGGGAAGTGGTTGTCAGACAGACTTGGGGGTCAAATTTACTCACTGTGGTTACTGTGTGGTATTAGGAAGTCATCTCCTCTGAAAACAGACTAAGGTTTAATTGGGGGTGTCTACTCTTCTCTTACAATTCTATTTTTTGAAGGATTCTAACCTCCCCCCTACTCCAGTTCAGAGATGTGGTTAGAGTAAACTAATCAACACATTCTATTCTCCTGAACACACTCTTTAAGCATCCCTTTTAAGCAAACTAATCAAAGTCAGTTTCAGAACTCTTGTTAGGGATGCTGGGAAAAACTTTCTTTATCTTCTTCAGGATGATGGTTAGTGTGCAGATGTGAAGCTTGGAACTGTAATAACATATTTGTTTTCATAGGGAAATCTAGTCATTGGATAAGGCTGGCAATACAGAAGCAAGTGAGAAGGTAGAACTGAGCCAGGTCTGAATCAATACAGCTCGGAAGCCTACAGGACTCCTACTTACATTAAGAATTATGCACTTTGGGAAGTGAGGTGAGGGGATTGCCTGAGCCCACGGGTTCAAGAACAGCCTGGGAAGCTTGGCATGACCTCATCTTTACAATAAATCAAAAAATTAGCAGGGCATGGTAGTGCACAACCCGTAATTCTGGCTACTTGAAAGGCTGAGGGGGAAGGATCGCCTGAGCCCACCAGGTCGACACTGGGGTAGCGGTAGGGGTGCGACTGCATTCCAGCCTGGGTGACAGAGTGAGACACCAACTTGAAAAAAAAAAAAAAAGAAACAAAGAATTATTATGGGCTGGGCGTGGTGACTCAAGTCTGCACTTTGGGAGGCTGAGAGATTTGAGATCAGCCCAAACAACTGGGCGAGACCTCGTCTCTACAATAAATCAAAAATCAGCCAGGAGTGGTAGCTGGCACCTGCAGTTCCAACTATTTGGAAAGCAGAGGCAGAAGGATTGCCTGAGACCAGCAGGTCAATGCTGGGGTGGCTGTGAGTATGCCACTGCACTCCAGCCTGGGTGACAGAGTGAGACTCCAACTCAAAAAAAAAAAGAAAGAAAGAAAAAGATTTATGTTTTCTGATATACAGCTCTAAAGTTCTTCTCTTATTTTATACTGATATTTTGCAAAGTTATCCTTAACCTAAGGATATTCAGTAAGAAACATCTTTTGTATATCATATCTAAGCAACCCACTTTCTCAAATACCTCTAAAAGAATCCAGTCACCAGAAGAATTTCTCCTGGTACCTTACATTCAATCTTCCATTATGCTCATTTTCTTTTTAAAAGGTTTATCAATTGCTTAAGTGTGGGGGATATGATGCCCAGTCCCAGTTTAGTTTCATTTTCCTTGAGCCCTTTTGGTAGAGAGGAATCCTCTCTCCCACTCCTGACACTTGCACATTATCAGCTTCTTCATAGTTTGGCTCAAGATACAATTTTGACTCCAAGTCAAAGAAGAAACTTTTTGTGTGGCTAGGCGATTTAGATGTTGCTAATAAAATTATATCTGAAAACAAAGCTTAGTTACTGAGGCATCATGGAACCGGTCAGTTCTCTCACTGGATTTGTCCAATCAATATTGAGAAGAATTATAAATATCCAGGCAACAGAACAGACACTTAAGATGTAGAAAGAATGGGAAAAGTTGGTGAAGAAATGGCTTCAGTGTCTTGTCATGGGTAGGGGTTTGGCTGGCGTTGGTTCATGGAAGGCCACTGCCTCTCACAGGCGCTAATGGGAGCACAGCATAAGCACAGATGTTGGTGGATGCAACGTCTTCTGAGGAGCAGCATGTGAAGGCCTAGAGGTGTTTATCTGCTGGGCATCACACACCAGAGGTTTATTGGCGGGTGCTTTTCACCGCTCACCCTGGTGTAGGACTGCTCTTGGCGTACCTGCCATTTTTCTCTTTCTCTTTCTGCCATCTATTCCCATCCAGGGTTGTTTTCATATGAAATCCAGAGGTACTATAAAGCCAAAGTAACATTTTAACTGCATTTGAGAACATAATGCAATATCAGCTTTATAATACCAGGCATCTCCACTTGTTTTAAAACCAAACACCATTTTTTTCAGTTCTCAAAAAAAAAATTAAAGTAATTAAAATGATTATATCAATTTCTCTCTATTTCTACCTTGTTGGTTTTTGCAGCCAGACTCCAAGATGGCGCCAATGATCTGCATCTCTTTTTATGCGCATTTGTACAATGCGATCTTACATTTTTTTTCTCTTGTACTCTAGAAAGGATACTTTCACCAGGTATTGATTCTAGTACTTATTTTGTCAATCATGGAAGAGTGCCTTTTGGTCTACTCCTAAATCTATTTGAGGATCATGCCTAGCAATGACTGTTGATGCCTGATCTTTGGTTTTCCAGGATGATAAGCAATGAGGACACAGATTTACAACCAGAAAACTGAGGTCAGAGATACTGGAGATGAGATGATGGAGAGAAGGGATGACACCAATCAGAAAGAATACTTCTAGGCCCTTCCAAGATTTATAACATGCAGCAGAGTCCTGGAAAGCTGAAAATTAATTATATGGCCAGGTCTTATATTTTAGCATAAGAAAATGAATACAATGTAAGAAGGGAGAAAGAATGAGTTTTGTGGTTGAGGTCGGTTGACTTACCTCACTTTGTATATGCATGCAATCTACTCACGTAATGAGTGGTAAATATATGGTAGAGGCACTTATGTGGATTTAACCTCTTTAAACACCTTTGTGGAAAGAAGGAATGCTTCTTCATTATTTCATGACATTTCCAGTGAGGCAGAAAAAAGTGATATATGCCACATAGTAAGATCCCATGGCTCAAATTATCCATAGGAATTTATTAAAATGTAAATAAAGGTGATGTTGCTCATAATAAAATGTTTTTTTTCCTTGTACTTCAGAAAGGATACTTTTACCAGGTATTGATTCTAGTGCTTATTTTGCCAATCATGGAAGAGTGCCTTTTGGTATACCCCTAAATCTATCTGAGGCTCAGCTTTTACATAAGTAAAATGGGATTCTTTAAGTAAATATTCTGAAAGTTCTCAAATAATTCTACCATTCTGAGACTCTATCTCCATCATGCCATGGATCATTCAGTCATAAAGCCTACATATACAATTACGACAAGAGAAATATCTCCTATACCCATGCCCATTAGACCACTAGTGCATCAGGTTTAAGAAATGAAGATAGCCTGGTGCAAGGAAGATCCCATGGTAATCAGAAGAGGCAGAAAATAGAATTATTTTTTCCTTTAAGTCAATAGTAAAGCTTGAGTCAAGAATTTCTATGTGACTAAGGACAATCTGAAATTTTTAAGTGACTTGCACTTAAAAGTATACATTGCTATTTCATCCAAGTAAGTAAAATGAATCCAAAGATGAAAGTCTCATTTTTTAATACTGTCACAAATCCAAATTAAGGAGAGGTATCTGCAAAAGCCTTTGATTATAGATCATAAAATCTCTAGCTTATATCAGACACTGTAAAATTGCTCAGTGACAAATGAAATGCCTATGCACTAAATATATCTTTCAGCACCTTGCAGTTCGGGTACGTTTATCTCTGAGATACAATAGTACTTCTACAGGTCACAGGTACAAGGTCAGAAATGCTGGTTCTGCTGGTTTGGAATGTAACACTTAATGGCCCATTATTTGAGGACACAGAGCAGAGGCTTCGAGAAAATACACAGACTGTATTTCATGTGGAAACTTCAGAAGCCAATAGACCAGCCATATTTAGAAATAATGATAGACCAGACCCAGCATGCACACGTATGGCTCAAAAACCACAGGGACCCACTGGGATTCAGCTTTATAACAATAGCTTGCATCTGTGCAGTGTTTTGTAGTGTTTCAAAGGACTTTCACACACAGTATCTCATTTGATCTTCACAGCAACATTGTGAAGTAGTCAAGGCAGGGATTATTTTCCTCATTTTATAGAACAGAAAACTAGACTCAGAAAGGTTAAGTGACTTGGCCAAGGTCACCCAGATGGCATGCAACAGAATCACAGAATTTGAATATGTACCTGATGAGTTCAAGTTCAGTAATTGTTCTATTGCAAGAAAATAGAAGCTGATAATGCCTATTCAGCTACTATTGGCCATTTGGGACTCTAAAATTCTATGCTATGGAGTGAAGCAGAAAATGTCGTAGGCATTTGAGAAAATTGTTTTTATCTCCTCTTGCCATTTCCAAATGCCTAGAGGTGAAACAGGTGTATTTTGACAATGACAGTGTAAAATATCTCAGATGGATGGCCAATGTGAGAGGCTTCCTCAACAGCAGGTTTCGATAAGTGAGTAGGAGAGAAAGCAGAACATCACTGGGTGCTGAAATATGATAGTAACATCCAGAAAAAAAGAGCACAAGTTGAAAACAGACAGAAACTGAAACATCCTTCTTAATGTTACCTTCTAATCAAGCGAACACTTGCCTTGACCTCTGATCCTTTCTCCAGTCGTTCATTATTGAGCAGTACTTTTGAGTGTTTTCTTACTGTTTCTTGACTGCTAAAGAACTCACAAATCTGATTCTTTCTCTTCAGGTAAATTAAACTAAATTTTGCTTGTTCTCCCTCCACCTGTAAGTTACCAGTCCTGTCTCTCACTCCTGGAGAGCCCTCCTTCATTTTCTGCTAAGCATATGAGCCAATCTACTCTCGGTGCAACATGAAATCCCCTCCTTGCCAAGGAAGCTCAAAGGCCCCAGATAGTGAGGAAGTTTGGTTTGAGATGACTGATAAAGGACTCCAAATTTTACCTTGCAGCAAAATGGCAATCTGGAAATGCATTCTCTGAGAATATTGGAAATAGAGTTAGGCATCCCTATAGAAAGAGATGATGACAATTCTCCTGTCAGGACTGCTTGCTTGACACGACCAAAGGGATATTGTTGAAGAGAGGTTTGCTCCTCCCAAGTGCTTTGTATAAAGACAGAGACAGACACGCCTAGGGAAACAGGGAGCAGATATAACAGAAGGAAGTATATTTAATTTTTTTAAAAGAGGTCACAAATTCAAATGGAAATGAATCATATAAGAACTCTGTGCTCTGTTTTCAGTGGTGACTTTCTGGAAGCAGTGGTGAGAAAGAGAGGTGCTGGATTTGTAAGGATGTGTGTTGAAGAAAAGTTTCAACATAAACTGGGAATAAACAAGAGAGGGCAGTGTTGATGCGCCAAAAGCAAGTCAACTAGACATACAGGCTGAGCTATAAGAGACTTTTTTTGTTCAAAATTTATGAATTCTTATTGTTGTTTGTCTCATCTCCCCCCTTCCCCGCCATACACATTTCTCTTAGAAGTTTTTCCTGACCCCTTTCAAATAAGAAACCCTTAAGTTACATCGAGCTGGAACCTTAGCAGAGATTTAACTGTGATGACAGAGTCGAGAAGGGAAAACAAACCAAACCTGGGAAGGGAAAGAAAAACATGATAAATTACTTGTAACTAAATCGAATCATTTCAATCAAAAGCTTTTTTTTTTAATGAATGAACTTGCTTCTTTCCTTGAGTCTAGCTTTAGAAAGAAGATCAAAGAGATTTATGACCTGTGTCTCTTCAAGCTTCATTCCAGAAACGAACATGTTCTCATTAATAGTCATTTTCTAGTCAAAAGAAGACTTTTATTCAGAAAATGTGCATTGCTTTCATAACTTTATTGCCAGCAAAATTCTTTATTAGAAGTTGGATATTACAACTTAAGGGATGATGTGTTGTGTGTGTGTGTGTGTTAGGGGTATTTAATTGATTTTATGTTTTAAAGATTCCAAACTTACATGGCCTGTATATTTCAACTTCTAGAATCCTGCCTATTTTGCTGAAGTGGGAGATTCACTGACATGGTGAGAGGTTGAACAGACAAAGGTAAATCTCCAGTTTTTTGAATGTTTTAAGTCTGATGATATGAGGGGATGAAATTTCCCCAGGAGTTCAAATTTTGTACATTTTAGTATGGCTAGCTTCATGCTGAGAATCCACAGGGTGTGTCTTGTGGAGACTTAAGCAATTATCTGCTGAATTTGAGCAACTGAAGTTCAAAAGCTGAATAATGAAAAATGTATAATAAATAAATATCAATCTTCTTTCCCCTTTCAGGAATAGGAAGTTTTGTTGCTCTCCATTGAATGGATTCTGTATGCATGTTTGTTGAGTACATCAGCCCCAGTCTGTGTTTGGGGATATATTTAGGCACACAAAGAAATTATCAAGTAGGAATGACAAAGAAGTTCAATTAAACAACCAATTTGGATTTTTGTCACAAAATTAACTAACAGACCAATTGTGTGGGATATTATATAAACACAGATAAAGTAATAACATACATTTGTGCAATACTTTCACTGTGACTTTAAAACGAAGAGGAGAGTTCCGGTAAGATGACGACGGCATGGGTGGAATTGTGAGAGTCTCTGAACTGACGAAACCTACATTCTGCAGCACAGAAAGATTGCAAGACAGTGGGAAATAGTTTCCAATGGACTCATACACTGGTATGTGGATGCTGGAATCAGCATATAGATTCTGAATCACAACTTCCCCCTAAATTAAACCTCAAAGCTGCACAAAGTACAGCCCGTAGCCCACATTCCAACCTCAAAAGTCAACAAAGCCAGAGGACCCACATAAGGAAGAACAGGAGATCGCACAAGCAAAGCAAAAGCAACCCCACCTTCCCTGAAAAACAGAATTAAAGAAGAAGTTTAAAAAAGGGGGGAGGGGGGAGGAAAATCTACACAAATGAAGAGAAATCAAAGGAAAAACATGGGTCTCACAGCGACCCTTGAGAGGTCAGCCACTAAGAATACAGACCTTGGAACACAA
>CAUYQG010140779.1:0-38110 GCA_963574415.1 Tarsius wallacei
ACCTCAACAAAGAAAATGGCTGAACTTTCCTAGGGCCAGGGAGCCTTAAGGCCACTGCAACTCCTTCAGTGTACAGGCAAGATGAGGAGACTCCCTACTGCACCCAAGGCCCGTACCCATAATCTTACCATCAGCTACCCCAGCCTTCCTGCCTACCATGATGCCTGGATTGCCCTGGAGGGTTAATTAGTGTTTTTCCAGTTAGGTGAGTGCACCAGGGTTAGTAAAGGCCTGATAAGGACTGCAGAAGACAACCACGTAGCCACATGACCTCCAGCCACGTGCATTAGAGCCCACTACCCGGATCTTCTTCTCCTCACTGCCCAGCCTTCCCCCCACCATAGCTTTATTGAGATATATTTACATGGTACACAAGTCATTCTTTCAAAGTGTGTGAGTCAGTGGTTTTTAGTAAATCCACAGCCTTTTGCTCCTTCCCCAGCCCTGTCTTCTGATCTCACTATTTGACCATTTTCCTTCAGAACCTTGGAGGCTTAATGCAAAAAGAACACCTTTATCCAGGTGCTTTTGAGGAAGGGTGATCTCAGAGTTCTGCCAGTGCAGGGATCCATGTTTCAGAAGGCGAGTTTCATGTTAGCACTGCAGATGGGCAAAACTCAAGCTTCCTAGAGCAGGGGGTCCCCAACCCCTGGGCTGTAGCCTGTTTGGAACTGGGCTGCCCAGCAGGAGATGAGCAGTGGGGGAGTGAGTGAAGCTTCATCTGTATTTACCACCTGAGCTCTGTCAGATCAGCTATGGCACTAGATTCTCATAGGAACCTGAACCCTATTGTGAACTGTGCATTTGAAGGATCTAGGTTGCATGCTCCTTATGAGAACCTAATGCCTGATGATCTGAAGTGGAGCCGAGGCCATGATGTTAGCTTGGGGAGTGGCTGCAAATACAGATTAACATTAGCAGTGAGGTTTGACTGCACAGAGACCTTAATAAATCCATTGCTTGCAGACTCATATCAAAACCCTATCAGTGAGTGGCGAGTGAGTTGATGTACTTCAATTTTACAGTTGCATCTGGTGGCATAATTATTGTAGAATGATGTATAATATATAATTATATTGTATAATTATGTGTAATTATTTCATTTTATATTTTTTATACATATTTATTTACATTATATATTATATAGTTGCATTAAATTTCATTATATATAAATATATATTTCATTATATGTTACAATGTAATAATAATAAAAATAAAGTGGCACAATAAATGTAATGCGCTTGAATTATCCCCAAACCATGCCTTCCTCACCCCAACCCATGGAAAAATTGTCTTCCACAAAACCGGTCCCTGATGCCAAAAGGTTGGAGACTGTTGGCCTAGAGCTGTAGAACATTGTCTGCGAGGTTGCCCTATTTTACTTTCTGTCTTGTTTTTAAAAGAAGCATCTCACCAAGCAGAAAGGTTTCTCAATGAAAACAGATTAGCATGGTGACAGTGGCACAAGTTGAAACGTGGAGCATGTCCATGGTGGAGTGAGCCACACACTCTGGTATACATGGGCATCGGCCCCAGTGGGGGTACTGCATTGGTCTGAGAATTTGCATTGGTCACTCTTAGGCCCAGCTGCGGAAGAGAGCGCTGACAGCAGTTCAAGTGGAAATGGTTCTTCCTGGGTCACATCTCAGAATGGCTGTGGTATCACATGACCTTTTCAAGAGAATTTCTGCATTAGTAGATTAAGTGCATCTCTGCTCATGTCTCAGCTCTGAATTCCTGTATTCTGAAACATTCAGTAGCTTCCCACTGCTCATTGAACTAAGTTGGCATTCCACACTGGACACACAAGGGTCTGGTGCACTTCACCTACTCTCACTTTACATAGTCCTTTATTTAGGAGCATGGTTGTTCTTGCTGTACCCTCTTCCTGGTACACCTTCCCCCACCATCACTGTCTTACTCCTACTGAGCCTTCAAGGCCCATCTCAAATGTCCTCCCCTGAAAGCCTTTCTTGACCAATCCAGAAGGGCAGGCTCTTCCTTTCTCAGAATGGTCCGGTCACCTGGGACATTTCTCTTACTCTGCCTGATATTCTGGTTCTTTTGTTGTTGTCTTAATCCTCTTATAGGAAGTCATTTCCTTGAAGGCAAGGGCTATGCTTTATTTATCTTCTGCTTCCTATAGCACCTAGTGCTCTTCTAGTAGGTATTTGTTGACATGAAGATATGCCCTCATACTAACTACTGGTTGGAAAGATGGAGTCAAGAGTAACTTTTTGTTCCTTTGAACTAATGAGCCCTTATCCAAGGGACACAGGCTTTTATGTCACTTCTCAGCCTTCCTAGCTTAGAGGAAGTAAGGAGTAGCGTTCTCAGGGCTCCACGCAGGATGGGGGCAGCCTGTGTGTCTCTGAGGAGTCTTTGGTGCCCCGACCACTCCAGGGAGAAACATGGAGCAGAGGAGAGATGCTGGCTGCCCTGCTGCTGGGATAGCTGGTCGGCTCTAGGGGAGGCTCATTGGAGCAGATGTGATGTTACTGAGAAGGGCAGGGCCACCATCCATAATTACCTTGTGCCCTTTCAGGTTGTGTAGCTAATGACTGATAAGTGTTAGAGGAGTTAAGGAGAAGATCAATCTCAGCAAACCCTCTTAATAAAGATTAGTTTGAACAATAGCCATCAAATCTAAATCTAGAGTGAGAAGCAGGATGTTTATTTACATGATCTTCAAATGTCTCCCCTCAGAATGTCTGTAACTTACAAAGGGAAAAATCACAGACTGGAGAAAGCAGACAACATCTTGACTGCGTGAACATAATTAACATGAGCTGAAACTGGAGAAAACTGTGCTAGGTGAAAGACCACACATTGCATGATTTCATTGATATGAACTGTCCACCGTGGGCAAAGCACAGAGACAGAAAGTAGTTGGCAGGAGGAGTGGTGAGTTGGGGGAAAATGGGGAGTGACTGCTAATGGGTACGGGATTTCTTTTGCAGGTGATGAAAATGATCTAACATTGATTGTGGTGATGGTCGCACAACTCTGAATATACTAAAAGCCATTGAATTGTTAAGTGGGTCTGATAATTTTATCTCAATAAGCTGTTCAAAAAATCAACATCCCCAACAAAGGACAGACAGAGGTCACGTGCCCCTGATGTGCTATCCTGAAAGGGACGTGTCATCACTTTTGTAACATTTCAGCGAGGGATTCATAAACTGAATCTATTCATGAGGAAACATCAGACAAACTTAAACTCAAAAATATCTGGCCTGTATGCTTCAAAAATACCATTGTCATGAAAGAGCAAAGGAGACTAAAACACATGACAACTATATGCAAAGCATGATCTTGGATTGAATCTGGTACTGAGGGAAAAACACAGTAAGGACATTATTGAGATGGTTAACAAAAATTGGAATACAGACTGTAGATTAGATGAAATATTGTATCGATATTATGCTTCCTAAACTTGGTAACTGTACTATGAACATATAAAAGAATATCTTTGTTCTTTGAAAACACACACTGCTCTATTAAGGAATAAAGAGTCCAGCTTATTCACAAATGGTTCAGAAAGAAAGAAATAAGAATGCGAAGAGAGAAAGAGAAATAACAAGACAAATGTAGAAAACATTAAAAATTGTCAATCTGGGTTGAGGGGAGAGGAGTTCTTTGGATTATTCTTGCAACTTTTCTGTTAGTCTGAAAGTATTTTAAGATAAAAAGTTAAAATATATGGCAATAAGCCAAACACATTCATTCAGTTCAGACAGCAATTGCACCTAACTCCAAACATTGTACTCTGAGTCAAATCTTCTCTTATCACTTAAGATCTACCAGCTCTGAGTAAAAGTCAGGGACAATCTGAGAATCACAGGAAAAACTCATGGCACAAGGTGGCATTGAGCTGCAAGGCCCAGGCCCCCAAGGAGAGTTTTCCAGAGACCTCCCCCACTGCCATTAAGACCCCAAGGGCACACACAACAGTTTACTGCAGCCATTTGGAAGTATGAGGTGTTCCTCTGCTCCATCAGCATAGGCTTGACTATAACTGAAGCAAGTTTCCCTGGAGGCTGGGTTCAGTGCACACAACCCAATTCCTTCAGTGGCCCATGGGTCTGAACAGGCAGCATTTGCAGCCTTCCTTTGGGGTCGATCAGGAATCTGAATGCTTCAGCCACAGCTGGAACAGATTCTAATGCGGCAGAGCTATTTTGGAGAAATCTTTATGGCTCTTTATGGCTCTTTTTGACATCTCAGTGTAGAGTTCAGGAATTGTCCATGGACCTCAAAGACGCCAACTCTAGTCAACAACCAGTGCCCGTGCCATGCCCAGAGGGGATGGGAGAGCTGCCTCCTGGGCCTTGTCTGCTCTGAGGGGTCATGAAGGTTGAACAGGCAAGTGGAATCTTTCCAGGAATCACCCTGTGGTCTGACTCAGAAGGGAAAAAAGTAAACATAACCATCTTAGGCCCAAATAGTTGGAATTCTGAAGTTCAAGGCAGAAAGGGTGGGGGCCCTAATGCTCGCTCACTCACAGATAGGACTTGGCCAAAAGGCTTGGGAAGTCATGAGTCTGACTGCCCATGGCTGGACTCTGAGGCTGATACATCCTGAGAAGAGGGACCTCAGTGCTTGGGAACTGGTTTGGGCTAAAGAGAAAGAAAACACTATTTGAGCTAAAAGGAAAGAAAGAAACTGTGGGTCTGGCAAGATACTCAATTGCTTGTGCCCACTCGGGTGGGACTACTGTTTGGTTTATTTTTCCTGATGGTTTCTCATCTGAGCCCAATATAACTCAGGCTGTTCTGGATTTCCCTGTGTGGGTTTCCCTGAGGACTTAAGAGCTGGGTCTACCCATGTCAAAATGTAGATCCTCGGAATTTACCTGGAGATGGACCAGAACTCTCCTTGAAGGAGGACCCAGAGAAGGGAGTGGGTGAGAGGCTGTGTCTCCTTGGGGCTGTTTTCATCCCATCGTTTCCTGTTCTGCACAGGGTTTCCTGCCCACCATCCACAGACATCAGGGGATTGGCACTACTGCCAATTACAAGGGAGAAAGCATGTGATTCTTTTTTTTTTTTTTTTTTTGAGTTGGAGTCTCACTCTGTCACCCAGACTGGAGTGCAGTGGCCGCTCCCGGCCACCGCAGCCTCGACCTGCTGGGCTCCGGCGATCCTTCCGGAATTACAGGCGCGCGCTACCACGCCCGGCTGATTTTTTAAAAATTTATTGTAGAGATGAGGTCTCGCCAAGTTGCCCAGGCGGGTCTCGAACCCGCGGGCTCAGGCAATCCACTCATGTGATTCTTAACATATGTCTGAAGACAATTAATACTGCCTGGAGGTAGGTGGTGGCGCGATGGGTAGAAAATGCATTCAAACTAAACATCTACTCTTTTGGATTATCTGGTCTACTTGCCCCTCTAATTTTGGGTTTTCTAATTTATCATGTGAGTTAGTCTTGTCTCTTTGACTACACCTTTTTTGGTGTGTCTTTCTGCAGCGTGTGGCCCAGTGCAGGGCACCCGGTAAAATACTCGCCGTATTTGCTGACTGATAACGAGCTGGGAAATGTGCCCCTTCCTCAAGGAGAATGTGGCCTCTGCAGGGCTAGGATCTGGAATCCCGGCTTCTCACTCCTGTTCTGGCACAGCTGTGCCCTTGACCTGATGGTGTTCACTGTCCCTGCCTAGGCCCTGCTTTGTACCCATTTGAAGCAGGAATGGTTACTATTCTTGCCTCCTTGTTTGTGCTGAGACAGTTAAAGCCATAAAATCAGGGCTGTACGCACTGTGTCCCTTGATGTCAGGAAGTGAGTGGACGCTGCGCTCCAGCAGCTTGTCCTGCTGAAGGAACAGTGACCCTCAGCCTGATGCATCTCACGCTTTCAGGTTCTGAACTGGTGAGAAGTTTTGCCCTTGTGGAGGTGGGCAGGTAAGGAGGCTTGGAGGGTGACCAGTTACCTCCCACTCCCTTGCCCCTCTGCCGTGTGTGCTCCGCCCTTCCCTGTCTTGCTCTGGACCGGAGACTGTCCTCTATGGCCTGCGTCACTGGCTCCCTTGCCCTCTGCCTTCGGGGTATCTTGGCCAATGGGAGGCCCTAGGAGGAAAGGAAGGGAGAGGCTGGGGAATTGGCTCCTCATTCCCTCCGACTTCCTCCACTGACCATGGCTTGCAACCTAAAACCCCCTTCCACCACCCCAGCCCTCTAGTCTAGATTCAGGCATCAGCACCCATCCCTCTCCCTGACCCCTCAGGCCATGGTGGTGGGAACGGCCTCCTGCTTTTGCTTTTCCACCTGCATTTCAGCCTCCCTCCTTGGTTCTCCTGGTCCTGCCCAATAGTCCTTTCGTTGAGACCCTGTGGGCGAGAGCCTTTGCTTTCTGCTGGTTCGCCCCACTCACAGAAAGATATTTGCTTCTGACTCTTCTGACTGGATTGTGGGTCCCAAACCACCAGCCTTGGCACCATGATCACCCCCTCACCCTCATCTCCGCCCCCCTCCACCTGGTTTGCCTGAAGAAGTCAGTTTCTAACACAGTCTTCCTCCTGGAAGCTCTGGAACAACCAGTCCGTGCAGCCAGAGCTTTCTGCCGTCTGAAAGGCGTGGGCGTCCAGCTTCCAAATGGTTCTTGGTGCTCAGGAGACGCCTCAGTCGGGGGAGGGGTGGGGGCTTGAGAACGTGTTAAGCGTGACTCCTCGCCCTGCCTGCTGCTCCTGGGTAGTTCTGTATCCCGCACCCTTACTCCACACTTGGCTCAGAGATCTCCGAGCTGCCACTCCTACCCAGAGGATTCCCCAGCAGCAGAACCTGGGTTCTGTCCACTCTCCTCTCAGGAAATCCTGGTGGCTAGAAGCACTGTTGCCCCTCCCCCGCCCCCAGGAATGCCATTTCCCTCCTCACCTGGAACGCTCATTTTGGAAGATGTAACATCTGCCCAGCTGTTGTTTGTACTTGGGCTTAACAGCGCGTCCTCCTTACTCTCCATAGGATAAACAGAAGATGTTGAAAGCAAATCACTACTCAGTCCAGTGACTTTTCACTCCCAAAGGACCCATCGTTTTTGCGTTTTTACCCCCTTCCCCCGCTTTTCCCCTTCTGTTTTCCCTCCTTTGGAGAATGAGACCACCTAGAAATGAAATACAGTTGCATGGTTTGAATTTTTCTTCCTCCACTCACAAAAAGAACCTCCACTGTTTGAATTTTTAAAGCCCTCGATGATTTCTTGTTATGAGAAGAGTCATCAAAATACTCCTGTTACGTTTGTCTTTACAAAAGACATCGAAAATTAGTGCATCATCTACTTAAAAGGATCTCTTTTGATAACCATACCAATTACATTTTTAAAAGCAAAAAGGTTATAGTAGGGTACTTCTGAATCTGTGCTTTTTATCCCCCCTCCTGTGTGATTTGTGTGCAGACTTCTGAGAAACAGGTTTTATAATAGAGATTCAGCCAGGCTAAATCACAGCAGCAGAAGCTTATGCAACTGCTAAAAACCTATGAGTTAAAAATGGAATCTTCTTGCAGAGTGGGGAAGGTAATAATATCAGTGATGAGAAAATAGAAAGTAATAAATTAGTATTTCAACAATTCAAGTCTCTTGCCCACATTTTTTTTTTTCACCAGAAGGTCTTGGTGTCATTTTCCAGAATAAAATCAAAGTGCAGCCTCTTATTAGAAAAAAAATCAAACTTTGCTTTCACAAATCCAACCCTTTGCCACCGATTAATCCAGGGTCAAGAGCCCTTCTTACTGACTTTTTGCCATCATGTCACAAAACACATCTTGTATCTGTTAGACTCTGTATGTTCACTAATTCCCATACAGGAACAGATTTTAGATTTTTATAAGTGGGTTTTGTTAATTTGCTATTTTAAAAATACTTGTGAGACCTTTACAGTTGCCATGGCGATATAATTTCCATAAACATGATTTTGGTGGGGATTTTTGCACATTGAAGGCTGAGGTTGATATGCAGTGTTGGGGGGAAAGTAGGTGGTGAATTTGGCAGCAGCCCCACTGCAGCTTCCCTCAAATGCTACAAATAAGATTCCAAGAATCCGTGTTATGGCAGAGACCTGGGCCTCTCAATGGTACAACTGACTTGAGAGGCTTCTTGGAAATGAACCTGGCCAGGGGAGAAGGAAGTCTGCCTGTTCCCGGGTGGTGTTCACGCGCACCTGCTCTGCTAATCAGTGGTCCTGACAGGTCAAACTGACCTGAAATCTCCTTCTAAACCTTGGTCTCAAACAGCCTTTGAGGACTAGCCATTCTAGAGCTACCTACCCAAGGGGTGGTGAGGTGCCTGGGGTCTCTTATTTCCTTTTAATGCATAACACTGCTAAAATACAGAATCTTTGCAATGGAAAATAAGAGACAGAAAAACATAACAGTATTAGCTGTTAAACAAAGCAAAAACATTGAATAAAAAAATAGTTTTATATTCGTTTTGGTTGCCAGTGGTTGAGGGAAAACAGATTTCGTTACAATAGGTAGACGGTCCCAATGGCACCATTTTTATCAATGGCTCCAGACATTTGTTTTGGCTCTCACACAGGCTCTTACCGTTAAACTTTATTTCCCAGAGAATGGAATATACAAAGAGATCGAGGGAGGAGCAGAGCACAAGAGAGAGAATTTTCTAGTAAGTAAAAACACTTTGAGGAGTAAAAGGAGTTAAAAGTGGGAGCACACCAGCATGAGCCGATTTCGCCAAAGGGTCTCCAGTGACGAGGTCAGGCATTCGGTGCCAGGCGCTGCCTAATTGAGCACCTGGGCACAGCCGAGGGGTTTGAATCATACAGAATTATGAATCATAAGGAATTATGAATTACTAGAAAGCCATTGTGTTGACTGTTGTTATTTATGTAGAGCCAGAAATGCTACCAGGCCACCCAGAGGAGGAGGAATCAGCCCGTGTGTCTGGCAGAGCTCTGATCTCCATTCCTTGGAAGCCAAACCTGAGATGCCTGGAGAGGTCATGTACATGCCTGGTGTGTGTGTGGGGGAGCCTTTCTGCCAGCATCCCACGTGTGCCTAGGTCAAGTGACGTTTGCACAAATCAGAAAGATGCAGAGCCCTAACCTCCCTAGGCACAGTCCCACCCTTCACACCAGTGGGAAAGACCAGGAGACTGTCCAGCCTGCAGACTCTGTGGCGTCGGCCAGCAGCTGCTGCTGACTTGTGGTTTGTGTGTTTATTGAAAAAGAAAAAGTTTGTGCCTCTAGGGTAGTGAGGTTTGGGATGGAGTTCATTCCAAGGGTGCCTGGGGCTATGAGTCCTGGGGCGAGTAGGCCATCAGCCCCAGGCAGGCATCTTGTTCGGCACTCGCCAGTGTTAGGGCTTCCCAGGCGTTTTTTATTTGCCCTGAAATAGCCCAGAGGAATTTGGCAGGGACAACTTCAGGCACATGGCTCACCACCCCATCCCAAGTGGGAATGGGAACCCGAGCACTGCCTGCAGCGCAGCTCCAGCCTCTTCTCTAAACTCACATTTAATTTAAAAGCACATTTTTAAAAGCATCAGTAGCAGGCAGCTTAGCTGGGGCTGGTGGGCGGCCAGAAGGAGAGAAAGGGAAGGAGCCTGATGAGCAGAGAACGTTAGGACTGGTGCCTTGTTGCCCGCTGCCCCCTCTGGCGGCCACTGCCCCGGCTGCAGGGAGTAGCCGCTATGTCCCTTGTCCCTTGACTTTGGCTCCAGAAGGAGGCCCAAAGCATGAAATGCCGTGGGAAGCTTTGCCCCAGGGGCGTTGCTCTCCAAGGGTCACCTGGATGATGCACCAGGTATAGGAAGAGCAGGGTTGGTCTTTGCTCCCCCTGCCAGGCACCCGGATGACCTACTTTGTTCTCTGAGAAGCAATGTTAAGCAGAAGCAGGACTGCCTGTGGCACCGCCCAGCATAAGAGGAGTGGGAGGGAGAGGCCCCCTGTGTGTTCCCAGCAAAAGGGTATTTGATGACAGTGAATCAGAGACCCAGAATGCTGGTGTGTATGTGTGTGCATGTGTAAGCTTCCCTGAATCCTGGTGTCTCTGTTCTGGGTATAACTTCTTTTGTTGCAGAAGGAATACTTTGTGGATCCAACTTTTCCACATGATAGCTGTGTGACCTTAGACACGTGACTGAACTTCTCTGTGCCTCAGTTTCTTCGTCTGCAAAATGAGGATAATAACAGTACCCACCTCATAGAACTCTCTTGAAGATGAAATGAGTTATCACATGTAAAGTCTTAGAACAGTGCTTTGAGCATAGTGAGAATTAAATATTATTATTATTATCCTTAGACTTTGTACTGGGGTGAAGCTAGCCCTCTTATTCTAGCTGTGAGAGCCCAGATGCTTTGTGATCCAGCAGGGCCACTAGATCGTGGGACTGTAAGCACAGGACGGGATCTCACTCAGCTCTGCACCTCCAAGGTTGGGACAATGCCTGATTCATAGCAGGTGCTCAGCAATTTTGGAGCAGATGTGTGGGCATGGCTGATGTGTGGTCCCACACTGCGGTTCTCGGACTTCAGGGTGCTTCAGAATCCCCTGGAAAGCCTGGTAAAAATGTAAACACCTGGCTCCCATCTCCAGAGAGGCTGAATTAGTATTAGTAGGAAGGGGCAGGGCTGGAGAACTTACATTGTTTGAAAAGCTCCCCATTTGAGAGACGTTCTTGGGGAGCCCCAGGGTAAGGTACCCCCTGGAGCCTGGGGTTGTGGGAGAAGAAGGGGAACCAGGAGTGACTGCTCCCTAACAGAGACCTGCCTGCATAGGCCTCTTCTGCCTGCATAGGCCTCTTCTGCCTGCATGGCTGGGAGGGGATGGTGGGGTCCTACCCTGGAGCCCTTGGTTTGCACTGTCTGGTAGAAACATCAAGGAAGAGATGTTTCTCTTCCAGGGAGAGAAGTTGTGGTGGGATTTGGTTTAAAGCATGTTTAACTTGGAGCCGCTCTGCAGGGAATGGTGAGATCAGTGGTTCTTAGAAACATGGAAAGGATCCCCCAGGATAGGGCCGTGGCTCACTGGTTTCTAAGGGTGTCTGCCATATATCAGGGTCTCTCTAGTCCTCCCGGCTCAGCCCCCGGCCTGGTCCTGCTCTCTGGGAAGGCCTTCCTTCACAAGCATCCTGCCCATGTTTGCACGCAGCTTTGGCTGGAACGGTTTCCTCCTTTCTGCTCAAGGCCATCACCCGGAGCTCTGAATGTGGCTCCTCTGGGTAATCAGAGCAGTTCATTGGATTTCCTCGAGGCCCAAAATGTGGCCTTTGGAAAACAGCTGTTAGTATAACTTAAGCAGCCCAAGAAAAGATGCAGCGGAGTTGAGAGAAGAGGAATGTGCTTTTATGGAGCTGTGTGTTTAAAGATACATCTGGGGTTTGTTTCTTAGCAACAGGGCTCATCCAAAGCACACTGGCAGTGTCAGAACATCCAACGGTGCCCGGTGCCCGCAAGTGCCCTGTAAAATATAAATCTTCAGGGTAGGAGAGAATAATCGGAGCATAGCTCCTCCACAGGTGGAAAATCTCATAACCCTGAACAGATGCAGTTGCCATCAGTTCAGACTAGAGAGTACCAGGGTGAGAGAAGTTTCTGCCTCACAGAGGCCAGGCCACCTCCCTGCACTTGTTCTCTCTCCAGCCGGAGCAGCCATTTCTTCACTGAGCATCACATGGAGGACTCTTCCCTCCTCAGGGTTTTCTACTTCCCCAGGACTCAGAGCCTCAGCATCCAAACAGGTGGCCTTCAATCCTTCATATTTGAGAGTTGGGTGATGGTCAAACCTGGGAGAAGATACCAGAGACCTAAATCCAGAAGGTCTTAACCTTGTTTTGGCACCACTGGATCCCTTAGCAGTCTGGTGAAGGCTTGGGTCCCTTCTCAGAATAATGGGCTTCACACCTGTAATCCCAGCACTTTGGGAGAGTGAAGCGAGAGGATTGCCTGAGTCTAGGAGTTTGGGACCAACAGGGGGAGACCTCGTCTCTACAATAAATCAAAAAATTAGACAGGTGTGGTGATTAGCCTCTCATTTCACAGATGCAGATGCTAAGACTCTCCTTTGAAAGGCTAAGGTGAGCCGGGCTCGGTGGCTCAGCCTGTTGTCCCGCGCCTTGGGAGGCTGAGGTGAGTGGATTGCCTGAGCCTGCGGGTTCAAGAACCTCCTGGGCAACTTGGTGAGACCTCATCTCTACAATAAATAAAAAAAAATTAGCCGGGTGTGGTAGCACACGCCTGTAGTTCCAGCTACTTGGAAAGCTGAGGCGGAAGGATTGCCGGAGCCCAGCATGTTGAGGCTGCAGTGGCCGGGAGCAGCCACTGCACTCCAGTCTGGGCGACAGAGTGAGACTCCAACTCAAAAAAAAAAAGAAAAGAAAAAGGCTAAGGTGGAAGGATCGCCCAAACCCAGCAGGTTGAGGCTGTGGTATGTGTGATTACGCCAGTACACTCCAGCCTGGGCAACAGTGTGAAACTATGACTCAAAAAAAAAAAAAAAAAGCATTTACTACAACCACTTAAAAGATCCCAATGATAATGAAAAGCGGTTCTCAAAATATTTTGTAAAATGTGTATATAGCAATACTGAGCTCTTGTATTCATGTCTTCAATAAGCTGATTCAGCAGAGGATCAAATAAGTACCATAACTTTGAAACGGTGACAGGTGCCAATGATATGATTTCTACTGGTGATGCAGGCCAGATTCTGTTACTATTACTGTGGTTGTTGTCTACACTCGTCATGAAAGGGAATGCTGACATTGAGTTAGAGGTTTATGAAAATTAAGATGCAGTTTTTTTTCCAGATCCAGTTCATGGATGCCCCCGGGGGTTTGTGGACCCCAGGCCCAGAGGCCTCTTAATCAACGTTGCTTTAAAAATCTGCATTATCAGAGCTGTTACTCTGGTGTGGACTGACAGACAGGACAGTGAGGCAGCAAGACACTGCTGAACAAGCATAATCGATAAATAAGAACTCAAGGGCATGATGATGACAGGCTGCTGTGAGGACCTGTCACCCTTGTTGTCAAATAAGTCAGTGCCATCACCTTCCTCCACAGAGAGGCATTCATTTACAGCACAGATGTCCTGGGTCAAGAACATTGGAATGTAGCTGGACCTTGGAAAGATGAGAGCCTTTGACTCTGAGATCCTTGGGGCTTTTTTCAGTCTGTTTTTCTGGTATCACTACATTCATTAAACAACTTTCAATAAGTATGTATTAAGTGCCTAAGACATAGTAGGCACCTTAGGCACTCGATTCAATTCTGGGTCTACAGTGATACTCTCATGAAGCTGGACATCAGTGGAAATCAGGAAACCCAAGGTGGGAGGGGCTGACAGTCCTGTGCAGCCAGATGCCTCAAGGAAACAGAGTGGAGCTGGTGGTGGTTTTCCGAGAGCACACCAGGCCAGAGGTAAGCACCCTTTTCCCAAGCCCCCTCCAGAGGGCAAGGCTTCCAGGTAGCTTAGGCGGGCCAGGGAAACCTCTTGAGTTTCCAGAATCCCCGAGATGACCACTAGGCAGCATTCCTGGGACACAGGTGGTTCTTCTGCTCTGCCCCAGGGAAAGTGCCCTAAACTCTGGACAAATGCCTAGTTGCCCCCTGAGTGGTTCTGCTCTGGCACTGAGCAGGAAAGTCGAGAGTCCATGGTGCTAGTTCTGAAATGGCTTGCTTTCTGCTGTTTCACAGGACCAGGTTCACAATAAGTTATTGCTGAAAGGGACTTTGGGAAACACACAGTTCAAGTCTCTCATTTCACAGACGCAGACACCAAGACTCAGAGGCAAGAGGGACTCTCCCAAGTGGCAGAGTCAGGGCTAAAATCCAGGTCTCCCTACCCTTATTCCCTAGCAGTATGAGGGTAGACCACATCTTCCTTCTCTCTCGTCTTCTCTCACCCCATGGGGGAGGCAGGATGGAGGTCATGCCTGCTGTCCCACAGGAGCAGTGAGGATGAAGGCCACGCTTGAGTCCTGGGACTATTGCAGATTCTTGAGTTTGGCTTTTTTTTTTTTGAGTTAGGGTCTTACTCTGTTGCCCAGGCTGGAGTACAGTGGCACAATCACGGCTTGCTGCAACCTCCAACGTCTGGGCTCAAGTGATGTTCCTGCTTCGGCCTCCTGAGTGGCTGGGACTATAGGAACACTATCACACTTGGCTAATTAATTGTTATTATTATTATTTTTTGTAGAGATGAGGTCTTACAATGTTGCCCAGGCTGGTCTTGAACTCTTGAGCTCAAGAAGTCCTCCCACCTCAGCTTCCCAAAGCGCTGGGATTACAGGCATGAGCCACTGCGCCCGGCCTGTTGTTGTTTTAATACAACTTTCCAAAGAGCGAGTCCTGCACCTGCAATAGTGTTATCTGGGCCGTGCTCATACTGGTGATCTGGAATTCTGCATAGGTTGGTTACTACAGACTGCAGGTTTTCCAAAGTGGTACGTCATCCCTGGCTCTGCCCTTTCTAATCTCAGTCAGTTAAACTCTTTGTGCTTCGGGTTCAGTGAACCTGGTGTTAATAGTATCTACTTCACAGGCTTGTTGCCATAACTGAGTTAATGCACATGGAGCTTTTGTAACAGATGGTGGTGGGTTAGTCACGACTCTTTCAGTTAAAAGTGTTAGAAAACCAACTCAAGCTGGTTTAAACAGAGGAGGGAATTTATTGGTTCATAGAATAGTGAAGTCCGCACAGTAGATTTCAGGCCTTGCTCGATCCAGGTGCTCAAGATGTCCTCAGCATTCAGTTTCTCTTTCCAACTCTTGGCCTTACCTCCATTTCTTCATATTATTTGATGTTTAGGCAGACTCTTTTTTACACAGTGACTTCCAGTGCTGCTTGGGGACAGTGTTTTTTTAACTAGCAATTCCAGTGAAAAGAAGACTTTTTATTTATTTTTAAAATAAACACTGTATATATTTAAGGTATCCAACATCATGTTCTAATAGTCATAAACACAGTGAAATAAGTACAAAAGTCAAGCAAATTGACATGTTTATCTCCTCATATAATTGCCGTTTTGGTGTGTATGTGAGAGCATTGGAAATCTACTTTTTGTGTGTGTGTGTGAGTCAAGATCTCACTCTGCTGCCCAGGTTGGAATGCAGTGGTACCACCACGGCTCACCGCAGTCTCAACCTCCTGGGCTCAAATGATCCTTCCGCTTCAGCCTCCCAAGTAGCTGGGACTACAGGCATGCTCCACCATGCCCAGCTAATTTTTTTTTGTAGAGATGAAGTCTCAATATGTTGCTCAGTCTGGTCTCGAACTTCTGGACTCAAGCAATCCTCCCTAAGTGCTGGGATCACAGGCCTTAGTCACTGAACCTGGCAGAAATGGACTCTTTCAGCGAATTTCCAGTATACATACAGTATTATATAGCTAGAGTCCCCACGCTATATATTAGATCTCTAGACTTGTTCATCCTACACAACTGCAACCTTGTGCCTTTGACCTACATCTTCCTATTTCCTCCACCCCCCCGACCCTGTCTATTTCTATATATTCTACTTTTTTAGATTCCACATTTAAGTGAGATCATGCAGTATTTTTTTTTTCAGCATCTGTCTTATTTCACTTAGCATAATGTCCTTTAGGTTCATGCATGTTGTCCCAAATAGCAGGGTTTTCTTGGAGAAGAGGGCCCTTCTCCCCCTCGTTGTTCAATAAGACGTCTAGAGTTGAATCTCATTGGCCTGGCTTGTGTCACGTGACCCTCTCTGAGCCAATCACTGTGGCAGAGGGAATGAGGTGACCGGATCTGTATCATGTGCCTGCCTTGGGAGTTGAGGGCTGAGGTCAGTCCCACCCAAACTTCGTGGCCTGAGCATGGGGGAGAGGAAGACCCCAAAGGAAGCTGTTTCAGAAGTGGGAATGTGATGTGAAATGGTGACAGGCCTGGGAGAGGTGTGGTGATCTCACATAAACGTGTACCTAGGGGAGCCTGAGGGTGGGGACGTCACCACTGCCAACTCTCAGAATGGACAGAGCTTCACAAGAGCAGAGGAAGGGGGTGTGCTGGGACTGGCCTGCAGGCCAAGAAAATGGACAGAGATTGTCTGTCCCTGATGTGAACCCAGAGGCAGGATTGAGGAGTCTCCTTGGGGAGCCATTCACGTGGGTTAATGTGTTTTGGCCCTCAAGTCTAGTTCTGGTTTACCTTTGCCCAGTGTGAACAGGGAGTGCCCTTATGAGGGAGATGGGGGCGAGGCCTTTCCAAAATCTACTGTGGAGTGAGGGGGTCTGAACACCCCCAGGGCTGATGTGACAGGACTCCTGAAGCCCAGAAAAGGCAAGAGTGGGGCTCCTACCATGAGCAAAGTAGAGAAACAGAAGGCACCAGCTGGGTGTGGAATGGGCTCCAGATTGGCTGTAGACCTCACAACTACTCCCAAGGGAAGGCCTGCCCAACTTGTGGGGAACAAGCAAACGGAGTAGGTGTGGATCATCAACCCAGCCCACAGGCAGATTTAAGCAGTGCCAGGATGTGTCCTTGTGACATACACAGGCCTGAGTCTCAAGCCTGGGCTCCCAGCTGGTGGTGCTGCGGGCTCTGTCCAGGAGCTCTGTGTGTATTAGCTCACTTGCTCTTCATGCCAGGCCTGTGAGCCAGGTCAGGTACTACGAACATCGCCCTCATCTAGCAGGAGGAGGGCCTTAGCCACAAAGAGCCTCCTGGATCTGCCCGACGTTAGAAAGGGGTAGAGTAGATGGACTCAGGCATCCTGGCACCAGGAGCAGTCGCTTGGCCACTGCCCCCCACCTCCTCCCTCTCAAGTTGTGCCCACCTCAAAGGGATCTGTGGGGATCAAATGAGGCCTACATAGAATGTGGCCAGCACAGCATAAGCCCTCAGTAAGGCTGAGTGTTGTCACACTGCCCTATTGCAGATAGTGTGTGGGGATGCAGAAGAGTGGAACAGAAGAATTGGGAACCACCCCTAGCTGGCTGCTGAAGGTTCCCAGAAAGACAGAGTGGCCCAGCCTGGTGCTCCAGCAGGCCACACTCCGGCCCCCACACCGGTGGGCACCCAGAGTGAATGAGGGGGAGGCAGGCAGGTAATGGCCAGTCAGGTCCCCGGACTGAGAAGGGAGGCCTCACTGGGCTCTGGGTCCTAAGGGGGCCAGCGGGGGGTGGCTCGGTGGCAACAGAATCACTTGGGATAGGGCAGGGGAAAATATGGGGCAAAGGGCCAGCTCCTGCCTGAACAGTAAGTCCTTGCTGGGTGCTTCTTGGTGTCTATCAGAGGACACGATTTCCCAAAGTGCTGTTTCTGAGAGGACAAAAAATAAGCAAGTATGTTTGCAGAAACCGCATGCCTTACCTGGTCACCCGTTTCCAGCTCCTTGTAGGCATGTTGGAGTCTGCAGTGGCGAATTTGAACTGCCAAAGGATCAGAGGGAGCTACACTTGCAATACACGTCCAGCCTTTCACATCTGCAGAACCTTCTTTCCCTAATAGGAAATGTCTGGTAGTGAGTTCCTCCCCAGAGACTGCATTGGCATCAGGCCGAGGGCCGAGTCCCACCCTCCCCATCTCAGGGGCTGCCACCTTCGTCATTTTCCTGCTTGTTTAGGCTTCTGGAAAGAGAATGTACTGCCCTCTTGCGAAGCCCCAGCTAAGTCTCCCTCCACCTACTGAGTTCTGCTTTGAGAAATTCGTCAGCTGCAGAAGCGGCTCTGTCTGATCCTGTAATTCTCTCCTTGGCTCAGGCATCAGACAGGGATCACCAGAAAGGAACACGACTCCTCTTCCGGCTGCTCCTTGGCAAGTAGATTGATGGTCTGTCCTTACTCCAGGTCTTCATTAAAGGGGGTGACACGGTCTCCTGAAGCTGTTGACTGGGGTGGCTGCAGGGCAAGAGGACAAAAATAAGCAAGTATGTTTGCAGAAATCGCATGCCTTACTTGGTCACCTGTTTCCAGCTCCTTGTAGGCATGTTGGAGTCTGCAGTGGCGAATTTGAACTGCCAAAGTATCAGAGGGAACTACACTCGCATTACATGTCCAGCCTTTCACATCTGCAGAACCTTCTTTCCCTAATAGGAAATTGTCTGGTGGTGAGTTTCTCCCCAGAGACTGCATTGGCATCAGAGAAGGGCTAGAGGAGACAGAACTGGTATTGGGGGCCCGGGACAGCCAGGTGTTCTGGAGTTTCCAGCCAAAAGTATCCCCAGAAAGCCACCAGCCCTGGTTCACATCAGGAAAGAAAAAAGGGATTCTCCTCGTACTCCAAAAGCCGTGATGAAATTCCATTTAGTCGTGAAGAGATTTCACTCCATCAAGGCTCCAGAGTGGCCGTTGTGTGATGCGTATGTGCTCCAGGTAAAGATCTGCTTCTCACTAAGGTCGCCAGTGGCTAGTGAGTTAGTGGACAGCCAAAGGACTTTCTTTTTTTGAGACTCACTTTGTTGCCCAGGCTGAAGTGCAGTGGCATGCTGCTCATGGCCACCGCAGCCTCAACCTGCTGGGCTCAGGAGATCCTTCCGCCTCAGCCTTCCAAGTAGCTGGAATTACAGGCACACACCACCATACTCAGCTATTTAAAAAAAATTTTTTTTATTGTAGAGATGAGGTCTCACCAAGTTGCCCAGGCTGATCTCGAACCCATGGGCTCAGGCAATTCTCTCATCTCGGCCTACCAAAGTGCTGGGATTATAGGCGTGAGCCACCGCGCCTGACTAAAGGGCTTTTTTTTTTATCGTGGTAAAATATATATAACATATACCATTTTAACCATTTTAAGTGTACAGTCTGGTGGTGTTAAATACATTCACGATTTTGCTCAACCATCACCACCATCTATCCCCAGGACCTTTTGATTTCCCCAGACAGAGGTTCTGTAACCATTAAGTATTAACCTTCCACCAACCTCCCCCAGGCCCTGGGAACCACCAGAGTACAGGGCAGCAGAAACCCACAAACACAGCTTATCTAGTTCTGTAGACACACAGCTTGTTGGGCCTTGGCGGATGCCTCTCTGGATATCTATTCACTTAGCAAACCCTTGTTAAAGGCTCGCCATGTGCCAGGCATTGCACTGGTGTCTGGAATATAAAAGGGGGGAAGCACAACCCTATTTTCTGAAGCAATAAGAGCTACACACACACTTTCCTAGTACTCACTGGGTACCACCTACTGCTCTAAGCACCTGACAGCTCTTCTAATGCTCACAACCACAGAGAGGTAGGTATTGTTGCTGTCATCTTCAGGTGCGGAAACCAAGGCACAGAGAGGTTTAATGACTTGTCCAAGGTCACACAGATAGTGAGTAGCAGACCAGGAGCTCAAACCCAAGCAGGCTGACTTTGGAGTCTGTATTCTTACCTCTTGGCTGCACTGCCTTGAAGGGCTCACAGCCCCTGCAAGGGAAGCAATGTCACTTCTTGGGGCCACTCTCCACCCAGGAATCATCCTCATTGTGTCCACATGACATGATCCTAGTAAACAGGAAAGCAAAAAGCAAACCCAGCACCAGGACTCTAGTATGGCTCAGGGCTGAGGAGAAGACTGGGAGAGAAGTCTCAGGGAGTCTCCAGGGCTGTAGCAAAGCGATCCTCACCTACCCCACCAATTCTTCACATTAAATAGCATTCACTTACACACACACACATACACACGCATGCACGTCAGGAACTGGTGATGGTTAGCTGTTCTTAACCCATGGGACCCTTTTGCTGCTGGGGAAGAACTGAGGCCCAGAGTCACTGTCTTCAGGGCAGCTGAAAGGGACCTATTGTGACAGCATCACTGCTTCCTGAGACTTTAGCCAAATTCTGACTCACAGGGCTGCCCTTCAGTTTCTTCCCCAGACAGATGGGTTGTTCTCTGGGGGATGGAACACCTCTAAGGAGGAAACCCTGACCATGAAGAAGACAGTGGCTGCTCAGGGGAGACAGCAGGGTGGGGGAGAGTGAGTATACAAACCCAAAGTCACTGGCTCTCTTCTGCTTCTAGCCTAGGAGGGTGAAATGGCCTGGCCCACGCCTCTCCCATGGCCAGTCTGTGCCCTTTGGCCTCTTCTCCCAAGTGCAGCCTTACCCCTGTCTCACCTGGCAGGGGAGACACCATGATCATAGATATGGGTTTCTCAGGGCAAGGATGTGCTAACCCCTGCAATTTCCCCAAATGTGGGAAACGCAACTGCGTAATTTTTGTTAGTAGGGGACTGTGTTCGTGCTCTCCTCTGGCTAAGAAGAGAAAGAAAGAAAAAAAGAAAGAAAGGAAAGAAGGAAAAAAATAGAAGAGAAAGAAGGGAGGCAGGGGGAAATGGAGGGAAGGAGGGAGAGAGGGAGGGAGGGCGGGAGGGAAAGAGGGGGGAAGAACCCTTCCTCAACTTATTCATTGTAATGAGTTAGTACTATGAGAGGTGGCCCCAAACTGCCCTCCCCATGAGCAGCCCCACCCAGCAAGGTGCATTGCAGGGACACAGAAGCCAGGGCATAGGCCTCATCTGGTGGAGGATGATTCTGCTGAAGATACTTTACTGTTTGCCACCTTCTCAACATGTCTCACCATCTTGCTTTCACAAATATCTTTACAAATCATTGTGCCCATTTAGTCCCTGTTTTAAATAGGCAGCCCTTTAGGGGCGTGTGTGGGAATCTGACTTCTCCCCCTGCCCCGCTGATGCCCTGGAGTGGTGGGGTGTGGGGTGGGGCAGGTCGCAGCTCCCTGGGGACCCCGCCTTGTCAGCTTGGAACAGCTTTTGTTCTCCTGTCTGCTTCTCAAGTTCCCAGGTGCTGACTGTGCAGGTACCAAAGCAAAATTTCTCTCTAACTCTCCAGAGTCCCACTGGGGGCAGGAGCGGGAGAGAACTCCGACTCAAAGTGAAGGCCAGGTTTAAAGCCCACAGCTCCTCCTGCAGCAGCTGCTTCCCTAGGCAGAGGCTGTGAGGCAGGGCTGGGCCCCAGAAGGCCTCTCCCCTCCTGTCTCTAGCCTTACTCAGTCACCCGTCCTGCTCCGGGATTTTTCTCTTACTGACTTTTCTCTCAAGCGATAAAATAAAGTCACACTAAAGTATTAGGGACTTAACTGAAGATACATTTGCATTCTGAAGGAGAATCTTAGGAACCTAGAGGTGCATCATGACAAGAAGTGTTGGAGCTGGAGTTTCCTATCCCAGTGGGGCTCATACCTCTGCATGAGGAATCTTCTGGTCACCCCTAAATATTCTAGGTTCACTGGTCCACTTGCCCTGCATGGATGGTGGCTTCTTGCCTGGCCTATCCCAATGCCGTTTCCTGGGTCTGCAGCTGTGAAGTATGCAATGTTTACCAATTCTTTGAAGAAAGGGTGGTGTCCTAATCTCACACTGCCCCTGTGGCCAATGACGAAGGGCAAATGTCTTGACTTGGCAACGTGGTGGGAAGAAGCCACCTCGAGGCGTTAGCTTAGTGACGGGGGTGGATGGAGAAGGGGGGATGGGCCATCACATTAAGGGATGCCAACTCCAGATACATGAGTGCAGCCTTCATTCAGTTTTGTGCCCAGCGCCAGGGTGGGTGCTGGGATTACAGTGGTAGTGGCAAAATTCTACTTGGTCCCGGTCCATGTGGTGCTTGCTGTCTCCTGGAGGAGACAGACATTAAATCAGATAATCCCACCCACACGTGTGAAATGAGGAGGTCGGTGAAGGAGAGGCATTCACAGCTCTGAGAGTGAGGGCCATGAGGCCCCTGGGGAAGCTGCACTTAGCTGAGAGAGTGTGCAGTGAAAGGTGAGGCTGGGGCGGGGCAGACCCGGAAGGTCATCTCGGGAAGGCCTTTCTCTTTATCCTTCGAGCAATGAGAAGCCAATGGAGGGTTTTAAGCATAATCATGTCTGCGTCTTGAACCATCCTTGTGGCTGTTGTAGACAACACAGCTGTGGGAGACCTGTGAGAAGGCAGCAGTCCAGGCAAGAGTGGATGGAAATTAAGCTAGGAGGCGGCCCTAGCAGAGACAGCAAAGTGGATGAATGTAAGAGGCATTTAGAAATAAAAAATGGCAGATTTGGTCCCAGATGGGCTGTGGGGGAGGAGGGCCATGGTGACTCCTGGGTTTTGGCTGGTGCGGCTGATGGAGGGGGTGTGGATCTCTGAGAAAAGGAAGAGCCAGGCTTAGTGGGGGGACAGGTCAGGATTTTGTTCTTGCACGTGTTTTTGAGAGGGTTTTGAAATATTCAAGAGAAGGTGTCAAGTAAGCCATGGTTAGAACAGTCTGGAGCTCAGAGGCAAGATCTGTGCTGGAGAAGGAAGTCTTCAATCATGTTCCTTGGGTGGAGAGGAGAGATCTTAGGCGAAGCCATGTGTTGGAGAGGAGAGGTCTAAGGCTGAGCCTGAGAGCATCCACATTTCATGGTTGATGGGGGGAACGACCGAAGGGACAAGCCATTCTCCAGATGTTCCCCACTCTCCCTGGCATACATCCCATTCTCTTTACTTTGAGCATTGCCCCCCTTCCTAGACTCCTGACTCAGCCTGAGGTCTCCCCTTTCTCTAGAAGTCCTCCCAGTCCTCTTAGGCCTGGGTCGAGTGCCTCCCTTATCCCCATTGCTCCCTGTGCTGCCCCTCTCACAGCCCTTATCACACTGACTGGCAAATATCCATCTATGTGTCTGTACCCACTGCCGATCTGAAGATCCTGTGTCTTGGTCACCACTGTCTCCCACCACCTAGCACAGTGTCTGGTGGGTCTATAGTTAGAATAGAGGTTTGGCCACTATAACAAAGAGACAGAAATACAGTGGCTTAAATGTATTAGAAGTCCTTTCTCTCTTGTCAAGCAATCAGGCTGTGCCAAGCTGGCAGGACAGCTCTCTTCTCTTTCTTTTCTTTTTTATCTTTCTTTCTTGACAGAGTTTTGCTCTGTCATCTAGGCTACAGTACAGCGGCATGATAAAAGCTCACTGCAGCCCTTGAACTCCTGAGCTCAAAGGATCCTCCTGCCTCAGCCTCCTGAGGAGCTGGGACTACAGGTATGCCACCATGCCTGACTAGTTCTTTTTTATTTTTTGTAGAGATGAAGGTCTTGCTTTGTTGCCTGGACTGGTCTTGAACTCCTGGCCTCAAGTGATCCTCCTGCCTCAACCTCCCAAAGCATTGGAATGATAGGTGTGAGCCACCATGCCCAGGGGCAGCTCTCTTCTAAGAGGTCATTCATTTGAATCACCTTGGTGAATATTCTTCACCTAGGCTCTGCCAAGACCCAGGGTGCTGCCCTAGTCCCCATGGTTGAAGTTGGGTCATTCCCTTGTCTGCTTTCCAGCCCATAGGAAAGGAAAAGAACATAGTCCAGGAAGGCAGCTAGATTTAATTTGGAGATGACCCAGAAGTTTCACACATACATCACTTTTGCTCCCAGCTCATTGGCCCAAACATACTCTTATGGCCTCTCCTGGCTACAGAGGAGGCTGGGACACCTAGTCTCTAGATGGGTGGCCAAGTGCCTGGGAGTAAAGGTAAAGGGATCTGGGGGGCAATAGCTATCTTCCTAGTCAGTGGGCAATAAATATTTACTGAATGGATGGACAGATGGTTAGTTGTCTTACTCCATTTTCTGGTACTATAACAGAATATCACAGACTGGGAAATCTATAAGGAACAGAAGTTTATCTAGCTCACAATTCTGGTGGCTGGGAAGTCCAAGAGCGTGGGGCTGACATCTGATGAGAGCCTTCTTGTTTGTTATAACATGGCAGATGGCTTCACACAGCAAGAGGGCAAGAGTATGTGAGCTTAGGTCTCTCTTCCTCATTTATAAATCCACCAATTTCATCATGGGGGCCTTGCTCTGATGACCTTGTTGAATCCTAATTGCCTCCTAAAGGCCGCATGCATACATACCATCAGCATACAAATTTGGGGATTAAATTTCCAGCACATGGAATTTGGGGGACACATTCAAACTGAGCAATTGTTAGGACCTGGGACACAATGACAAATGAGATATGGACTCTCCCCTCAGGGACCTTAGTGGAGGCATCAGTAGATTCTACCTCTTTGTTTTTTCTAGGATTAGGCTTAAATTTCCCCAAAATTCTTATGTTTTGTTCAGATGTTAATATTTTTCATAATTCAGGTTATGTAATAAAGAAGGGAAAAAGTATACTTGGAGTTATGGTCTTGCCTCTTCTGGGACATGACTGTGGGTGCATCATTAACTCTCTGAACCTTAGTTATCTCAGGTATAAGATGGAGATAATTATGTGCAGATTAAATGAGATCAATTTAAAAAGAATTTTAAGTATTATGGTCCTACTGTCTCATAGATGCTTGGAGGGTGCTCAGAGGTGAACACACACGAAGTACCTCTTAAGGTTGCCAGTTTGTCTACAAATACCCACACAAGATGCCCGGTTAAATTTTTATTTCAAATAAACAAATGCAAATATTACATAGAATTTGAACTTGAACCTCAGAATAACAAGATAATTTAAGTATAACTATGTCCTATACAATACTTGGGATATATTTATACTAAAAATTATTTCCTTATTTGTCTGAATTCAAAATCAACGGAGTGTCCTGTATTTTATGTGCGGTCCTACTCATTCTGACACTTAGTAGGTGCTCAGTCAATCTCTGTGGTTCTTTTTTTTCCTCTTCCTCCTGAGAAGAGCCTGTCTCTGGATACAAAGAGCTATGAACAATATCCTCATGTGTCTATCCATGTACTTAATGAAATAAGCATCCAAGATGTAGGTTCACATTTTTCTTCATTCTTTGTGATGCTTTCTCTGTATCACTAGAAAAATGCATACTTCCTTTCGGTGCCTTGGTTGGGGGTGAAAATAATGTCACATCTAGCAACACAATGTGTTGTGAAAGGCCTTGCTGGGGACCAGTGTGATCCATTTGGGATTGTGTCAGAGTTCCCTGACCATGTTCTATAACCACTCTTTCATTTTTTCTGAAGATATTTATTCTTCAGCTGGTAGTGACAAGGGCATGATCAAGAACCAGGAGATGTGTTTGTTTATTTAATATTTATTGATTCATCCTTTTTAAAAACCGAATTCTGTCACCTGCCTTAAATTTGCTCATTTAATATTTACTAAAGCATACTATTATGGTTAATAGATTGCTGTGATGAGTACCTTCTATGTGCCAATTATTCTTCCAGGCGATACAGGGATCTTGAAGATGAACCAGACAAGGCCAGGACCCCCAAAGGCCTTGAGCTATGGTGACAGCATTCTCTAGGTGCAAATAGTACAAAGGGGTCATCCAGAGGCGCATGGGGTGGAGAGTGCAGAGTGGGGGCAGTGTGTGGAATCACCTGGGCTGCAGGCTGGAGCGCTCAGTAGGAAGGAGCATATACAGAGATGAGGGTGGGAGGACAGCCCGCCAGCTAGGAGGTAGGGAGAAGAATTGGAAATCAGCAAGATGGGCTGAGAAGAGGCAGTGAGTAGGATGCTGGGCACACTGGGAGGAGTCAGTGCTGAGGCACTCCCCACCCTCCTGGCGGGTTTCATCCTGAGCCAGGCCTGGCCTGACCTGCTCATGTCACTGAGAGGCCCTCATCTCTCAGGCAGACCCATCCCGGGAACTTACTGCGGCCAGTGCCCTGTGGAGTATTGTATAAGTCTCCTCTGCTGCTTCCAAGGCTTCTCTGGGACCAAAATCTTTCTTTTTTGCATTTCTAACCGCATCCCACCTGGCTCCTGCTTCTCCTATCTCTACTCACGTGTCTCCGGCGGCAGGTATCACAGCTTGGTATCCCCTCCCCTTCCATCTCCCCCTCGCTTAGTCACCCTGCAACCATGCTGGTACCAGAACTGTTCCCAGCCTCCCCCTGGAAGCTCTGGTCTCAGGGATTCTGCCCACGGCTCCATCAATACAGAGGTGGGCACTGCAACTGCTATGCCGGCCCCCACCCCGGTGAAGGCCAACGCCATCCTTCACCATTGGAATGACTGGTTTTAATTCTTGGGGTTATTTTCTGAAATCAGTTTCCTGTTAAAAAGCAAGTTTTTCAAATCCATTTGGCTCCTTGCTTCTTTAAGAAATTAGTATGTGGCTCAGCCTGTAATCCCGCGCCTTAGGAGGCTGAGGTGAGTGTTGCCTGAGCCTGTGGGTTTGAGACCCGCCTGGGCAGGCGAAACCTCATCTCTACAATAAATCAAAAATTAGCCAGGTGTGGTAGCAGCTACTCGGAAGGCTGAGGCGGAAGGATCGCCGGAGCCCAGCAGGTCGAGGCTGTGGTGACCGGGAGCGGCCACTGCACTCCAGTCTGGGCGACAGAGTGAGACTCCAACTCAAAACAAACAAACAAAACAGAAATTAGTATGTATCTATCACAGAAACAAAGAACTGAGTACCACGTGTTCTCACTCATAAGTAAACCCCGAACATCTAGCATAATACTACAAGAAAGGGATTGGCACTGGGGAGGAGGGCACATAACATCAATAAGCGTGCCTGATCCTAATCCAGGTGAAGTGAGGACCGATGGGAGGCCCAAATTTCACCTGTAGTCAACCTTTATGTACCCTATCCTGACTTGTACTCCACATCTTTAAAATTTAAAAAAGTTTTTTAAAAAAGAGAAAGAAATCAGTATGTTGATCTTGAAGGGTCACCCCAGAATCAGTCTCTTCTGAAAGACAACACACGGGAAGCCATACTCCTTTTGTCTGGCTCTCATATTCTGAGAAGGTTTTCGACGGTCCGAGAGTGGATTATCTCCTGAAACCCCAGTCCACCTCTCCCCTCTTGTTCTCTGATGGAGCTGAGGTAGAATGGAGGGTGGGACAGGGGGCAAGAAAGCATCAGGTTCTGTGCTCAGGAGGCATAGATGTCAGAGTAGCCCAGCTACAGCACAGGTGAGCCTCTCCTCTCCCAGGCCTGCTGCTTCAGGTTGTGTGGGCCGTGGGTCATATCGGACGTGACCAGCAGCCCTATCTTATTTTTTGTTTTTGTTTTTGTTTGCGTTGGAGTCTCACTCCGTCGCCCAGTCTGGAGTGCAGTGGCACGCTCATGGCCACTGCAGCCTTGACCTGCCGGGCTTAGGCGATCCTTCTGCCTCAGCCTTCCAAGTAGCCATAACTATAGGTGTGTGCTACCACACATGGCTAATTTTTAAATTTACCATAGAGACAAGGTCTCGCCAAGTTGCCCAGCTGCTCAGGCAATCTACTCGCCTCAGCCTCCCAAGTGCTGGGATTACAGGCTGAGCCAAGCCTGACCAACCCTAACTTTTGATGATCTTGTGTAATTCCTACGGCATTACTCCAGTGTGGGATTATTCTAACAGAATCTCTGACTCTCTTCAGTTGTCCTGGCTAAGTCTGGGCAGGGCTTTGGGAGAGGGATGGGAGTAAGTGTCCCTGTGACCCAGAGCCAGTAGTACAGACCTTTGGGATTCCAGGTACTAAATGATTGCTGTAAGAACCAAACAGCCTGACCCACTTCCTTCTACCCTTCTCCACCACTGACGTGTTCCCAGTGACACAACACTCTCGTTCCAGTTCTATTGTTGTATAGCAAATCATCTCAAAATTTAGTGGTGTGAAAAAAAACATTTTATTATACTCATCAATTCCACGGGCTGGGAATTTGGGCAGGAGGACACATTGGGGATATCTTGTCTCCGCTCCATGATGTCTAGGGCCTCAGCTAGCAAGATTCAAAGACCAGGACTTGATGGTTGAGGGTAGAACCGTCTGGAGGTATCTTCACTCACATATCTTTGAGCCTGAAACTGGCTGTCAGCTGGAACCTCGCCTGGGCCTTTGATATGAGGCTCTCTGTGGGGTTTCTCACGTAGGAGTTGATTTAGGCTTCCTTACAGCATGGTGGCTGGGTTCAAGAGTGAGCAGCCACAGATTCAGGAAGTGAAAACCTGCCTTAGCCAGGAAACAAGCACAACGTAACTTCTGTTGGAGCTCAGTTTTAAAACGAAAAGTTGTGTCCCCACAATTTTTTTGATAAAAGAATGTCAAAGAATTTTGGAGCCATGTTTTAAAACCACCACACCCCCTTTGGAAAAAAGGTGGTCCAGTTTATCATTCCTCTGCTTGGTTTAGTAACACGTTTCTCTTCTGTTAGTGAACACTGCTGATTACTTACCCAGAGTTATTTTTACCCTCTTCTCACTTCCCAAGAAAACCCAGATTTTTACTCAGAAGTCCATGCCTCTCTCATGCAGGCTGAGCTTTGTAGGGGAAGCTGACCCTGCTTCTAGATCCAAGAGTGGGCCCAATTGCTTAAGCCGATCAGTGCATTCAATATCCTTTGCCGAATCATTAATTCAAGGGTGGGCATGTGAACAAAGCAGTCCCAACTGGGCAAGTCTCAGGATTCCTACTTGAACGCTAAGACAGAAATGTTAGATATCCTCTGGAAACACAGTGTGTGCATGTGAAACCTGAAACTGCTTTTGTTACCATGAGGGAAGTTGGCCTTGTGATAAAGTTCACACCATGGAAGATAGAGCAGAGAGATGGAAGACAATGGGTCCTTGTTAAATCATTGAGCAAAGGAATCAAACCAATCCTGAATTTTTATTAGTAAAAACAAGTTGGATGGGGTCACACACACCTGTAGTCCCAGCGACTCAGAAGCTGAGGTGAAAGGATTGCTTGAGCTCAGGAATTCAAATCCAGCCTGAGTAACATAGCAAGACCTTTTCAACAATAACAATAATATTAATAATAATCAGCAGCAGCATTTATTAACCACTTAGTATGTTCCAGGCACTTACAATGCAAAATCTCTATGAAGCCTCACACAGTGGTCTGAATACGGATATTATTATAACCTGCATCTTACAGATGAGGAAACTGGCCAAAAATGGCTTGATGAGGAGATGGGCCTGCAAGGGTAGAGTAACTTGTCTAAGTTCACACAGCCAGTAAGCGGTGAAGCCAGGTTGAACACTCTGAAGTCTCACCCTAGAGTCCTATCTCTAACCACTACCCCATACTGCTTTTTTGGACTTTTTTCCAGTTATGCGAACCAATAAATCCCTTTTTTATTTAAGCCCAAGTTGGTGACTTCCAAAATAAAGCCACAAGGGACAACCCCTCCCTGCCAGTGTGGCATGCCCCTGTGGCACGAGCGTCAACTCCACATGGAGAAAGTCATTCTGAGACTGATCCCATGAGCCCCGGCAGGAAGTTTTCCCTAACACCGGGAGCACACACCCAGGCTACCCTGCAGGGCACAGCTCCAGGAAGGAGTGGGTATTTCAACCAGGCCTGTGGGGAATCACCAGCCCGACAGGGAGCACCTGCGCATGAGTGCCACACAGGGCTCTCCCCACCTTTCCCTCCTTTCTCCTCGTCCTCTGGGAGGCTGTGGTGCCAGCTCAGCCATCTCCTCTTCCGCTGTTGCTGTGGTGTGGCCGCTAAGTGACCCACAAAGGCTCCTCATGGTCTCGGGCCTGGAGTCCTTTCCTGGCTTCCAACCCAGAAGCCTCAGCATCTTCCCTTACATCCTACCCCCCACAGGTAAGTCCAAGCCTGTCTTTGAGCTGAGAGCCCTTCTTTGCCTGACTAATTGGGAATGACGCCCTAAGTTTGAGGGGCCACATTCCAGAGGCATTCCTGGAAACTCAGGGGCTTCTGTCACTGCCCTGGCATAGTCTCATGGCATTGATGGTTTTTCTGTGTCAGATGCCTGTGTGCCATCTGTCCCCTAGTTTGCTTGACTGCGCGTTGCCTTCTGTGCAGCCAGGAAGGTGCTGTCTGGTGGACACCCTTGCAGAGTTGGATCTCAACAGGTTGCCTAAAGCTTTGTTTTAAGCAAAACGAGAATTCGTTTTTGAAGAAAGAGAAAAAGCCACCTATAATTCTACCATGGCAAAACAATTTACATTTTGCTTAATACACTCCAGTCCTTGTCCGCGTACGTAAATATTTTTAAATAGTCCCCCGCACAGCATACATACTATTTTTGTAATTTCACTGAAAGTATTTGCCTATCTCGCCATGTAGTCATTGTAATTATAATTTTTACAGGCTGCATCATACTGTAGCAGATGGATGAGTACCGAGCCTCAGGCTTTGTAAGGCTGACATGGTGAACTTAGCAATTCAAATATATTTATTTATTTTGGAGTTGGAGTTTCATTCTGTCACCCAGGCTGGAGTGCAGACACACTATCACAGCCACTGCAGCCTTGATTGCTGGGCTCAGGTGGTCCTTCTGCCTCGGCCTTCCAAGTAGCTGGAACTATAGACATGTGCCACCACATCTGGCTAATTCTTTTTTTTTTTTTTTTAATGTATTGTAGAGACAAGGTCTCGCCAAGTGGCCCAGGTTGATCTCAAATCCCTGGGCTCAGGCAATCCTCTCGTCCCTGCCTCCCAAAGTGCTGGGATTATAAGCATGAGCCATCATGCCCGGCTGAATTATAATACATATTTTTAAAAGGTGCTACAGGGAAGAATAGTGCCGTTGGCCACAAGCCACTGTGAGACAGGACTCATTGAGATCTTCAGTTTCTTTTTCCTGTTCATCACCAGTAGCTTCTTATTTGCCAAGGTTCTGCTCTAGCTCCGCCTCCTGGGGAGTACTGCCCTGATCACCCACCTTCCTCGTCTGGGTGGGCCCTCCTCATGCTCCAGTATAACCCTTCTTGAGTCTGTGTCATGTTCTAAGCACATTGCATGCTTTAACTTAATCCTCACATCCACCCGTTAAAGTGAGCTACTGTCATTATCTTCATGTCATAGTTGGGGAAACGGAGGTCTAGAGAAGTCATGCCACTCATCAGCATCTCCCAGCTTATCTGTGGTGCATCCGGAAATCAGACCCTGGCATTCTGATGCCAGATCCCACATTTGTACCCACAGCGTTATCCCACCTCCACTGCTCGGGTCCCTCTACAGGACTGACCACACAGCATTGCATGCTGTGGATTATTTGTCTCTCTCACTGTCCTGTGAGAGTCTTGAGGGCCGAGACACTGTCCTTTTTGGTACAGATGGATTTGGCCTAGTTCTTGGCACCCTGCAGGTGCTTCATAAGTGCTAGCTGAATATGTGGAAAAATGAAAGGATGAAATGAATTGGGTAAGATTTCAAGGAGGAGGAGGAGGCATGTCTTAGTTCAGGCTGCTCTAACAAGAATGCCATGGACAGGGTACCTTAAACAACAGACATTTATTTCTCACAGTTCTGGAGACAAGGATATCTGAGATGAGAGTGCTAACATGGATAGGTTCTGGTGAAGGCCTTCTTCATGGTTTCCTCACATGTCAGGAGGAGGGAGAAAAGGAGGAAGAAAGAGAGAGAGAGAGAGAGAGAGAACTCGAGAGGGCCATCTGATCTCTTCATCCCTTTATGAGGACTCCAACCCCATGACTGCATCCAAAGTTAATCACTTCCCAAAGGTCCAGTCACATACCATCACATGGGGGAACCAAGGCTTCCACATATGATTTTGGAGGGGAATGACACAAACTTATCATATCAACATATCAACCCAAATATATCGATCCATAGCAATTTTGCACCTGGCAATGCAGGCTTCCAGGCCTAGGTTGCATGACTGGAAATGTTCTGCTACTCCCTGTGATACATGTCAGAGGCCCACTGAGGCCTCTGCTTCTGAGGGCCCAGGAGCAGAATGCAGGGTGCCCTGGTTTTCCCGTATGCCCTGTGTGTGTGGCCATGGTCAGAGCACCTAGGGACAGCTCTCCTGAGCATCCCAGTGGTCACCCAGACCTGGCTTTGAGCTCCCACTCAGGTATGCATGGCATACCTGACCTTACACACATGCTCCCAAGCTGGAGTTGATAAGGATAGAGTGTCTTGACTTTAACAAACTTGATGCTGAGCACATGGTAGGTATTTCACAAATGTTGTTTGTCATTTGGGCAAATGAGGGCCAGCCATGACCCTGGATGTCTCAGTCTAGCACCTGTGGATTATACATGACATTAAGGCACAAGGTCAATTGGGGATCCCATCCTCAGTTGCAGCGTCCCCAGAAGAGCTGTGTTTAGGTCTCATCCTGTCACAGGCTTTCACTGCCTTTGATCTCAGAGAGGCTCCCTGGCCGCTGCAGCCTTAGGCAGAACCTCTCTCTGTTTTTAATCTCTGTGTCTATCCATCCATGGAAATGTCATCTTGTCAGGTTGCAAATTCTAAGGAGATGGAAGCCATGCTGGCCTCTCTTAACAAATGTCCCTATGGTTGCCCTTATCCACCTTTCCACCTGACTGGCTACTCTTAACACTGACCTGCTGGATGGTAGAAAGGACAAGGCTATGTCCTCAGAAGCCTCAGCGTTATCCTGGGTTCCCCTGCCCTGGCCATCACACAGCTGCCCTCCCCTGTCCCAGCCCTGTCTCCTCAGTTCACCGTCTGATGCTTAAGCCTGGAATCTGTCATGGTAAAGCTCAGAGTTAGGGAACTGAGACGTTATATGTGGTTACATTTCTGCTCAGACTTCACATTCTGTGGAGACCCCCAGAGAGACCTGAGGTATCCAGTTTTGTTCTGCAACTCCCCATACCCCCACAGTCCACCCAGCCTGAAAGCACATCAGAGTTCTAGGAGGTGGGGAGGCTGAGGGCAAAAGAGGTTTGCTTACAAGCACAGGAACGCTGATGCAGCACCCAGCACCATCGGAATTAATTATCAGCCCCAGTCCACCTAGGCTTCTAGTAGGATAAGGAACCCAATGTCCCTGTGGGGACACGGAGAGGGATGGAGGAGGGAGCTGATCTCATCTCCTCCGTCCTCAGGAGGAAGGACAGCAGATGGATGTGTCACAGCCAGGGAGGCTCCCTGTTGTCTTTCCTTTATACCATGGAGCCTTTTCAGTTGGCAAATCAAAGGCTCACACTAAACTGCAGCCTGCCTGTGGGTGCAATACAACCAAAAATTGTGACCCACCAGGGTCGCACTCGTACATTCCTTATCTCTCTGAGGAATTCTATCCCACTGCCTTCCCCCGAGCTCCTCAGTCCTCACAATCCCCAAGCGGCCTCAGCATTTGCCTGAGACCCAGGGAAGAATGAAGAGTGTTTGCCCCAAGTTGGCACTTTCTGACTGGGAAGAGGACAGAGGGCCTTGGTGTGGGGCAACAGCTGTGGCTAAGGGCGAAGTGTTTTGGGATGCTGTATACCTTCTCTCTGTTGGGGGGACAGAAGGCTCACCTGTCTCCCTTCTTTTCTTTTCCTCCCTTTCTCTCTCTCTGTCTCTCTCTCTCTTTCTTGTTGTTGGAGTCAGTGGCATGATCATGACAGTCATGGCTCACAGCACCCTCAACTTCCTGAGCTCAGGCGGTCCTTCCACCTCAGCCTCCAGAGTAGCTGGGACTACAGGCATGCACCATGACTCCCAGTTAGTATTTTGATTTTTTTAGAGATGAGGTTTTACTATGTTTCCCAGGCTGGTCTCAAACTCCTGGGCTCAAACAGTCCACCTGCCTCAACCTCCTAAAGTGCTGGGATTACAGGTGTGAACCACTGTGCCCAGCTTCTTCCTTATTTTCTCCCATGAAACTCAGGCTTGGAAAGATTATCATCATCAATATACTTCCCATGTCTAGTTTATCAAAGGTGGATTATTGGCCACTGGGAGCTGCTGATAGCAGGAGAGAATCCCCAGTGACTGTACATATGAAATGATGGGATTCCAACCAAATGCTGACAAGCTTGGCATCCCAATTGGTGGTGCAAACTCACTAGGGTGTCTGTGCTTTCCATAATGTTGGAAATCATTAGTAGACACTTTTTTACCACTGACCAGGATAGAAGGATCCAAAGTACAGTAAGTCCCCTACATACAAACCTTCAAGTTACAAACTTTAATGATGCACACCTGCTTTTTAAATGTATTCCTTTTCCCCACCAGGTGTCAGTATAGCCTGCTAAATACATACAGTACTATATAGACAACTGTGTTACTTGGGTACCTAGGCTGACTTTGTGGGGCTTAAACTGGATTTACAATCGGGCTCTTGGAAGGGAACTTGTTCATTTGCTGGGGACTTCCTGTGTTGAGGAATTTGTCCCGACAAAGTTTGAGGGTGGTCAGTATGACGCAAATACTAGAACTGTCCATAGTTTGCTTGCACTATTCTCTATTAGTTTTATATTCTGTGTCCCCCTTCCAAGTTCCTTGACAACTGGGACATGAAGCTGCAGACCAGTGCTGGGTCTTCAGAACATTTTCTGGGTGCTTGATTCAGTGCAGTTCCAGGGGAAGACACCCCTCCCCCCCCCCGCCAAGATCTTCTCAGCCTCAAACCCTGGGCTGATGCGTCTTTCAGTTCGCACTTTTCTCTCTCAACTAGCACAGCCCTCTCCCCATACTCTGTTCCAGAGTGACTGGACTGAAAGAATGACAGTGTCTTCCCCCAGCACCTATGAACACCAACATCCAAAACTTTCCTCCCCATTTCTTGAGAATGCAGAACCATAGGGAGCTGACATGAAGGAGACTCAGCCGAGTCCCCGTGGACCCTGGCCTTGCTTTCTGCAGACTGCTCTGACTCACTTAGGCCACGGCCACATGGACTCCTTCACTGTCAAGGCTACACTGACTCTGTGTCCCCAGGTCTTTTGTCCAGAAGCATTTGTGAACTTGTAATAAGTCTCTATCCTTTCCTTTCCCTTCTGGTTGAAATAATTGCAAAAGGATGAAAAGTTGATGACTAGACCTACTGAGTTAGAATCTGAGGGTGGTGGGGTCCAGGAAAGTGTATTTTTAGCACCATCTCCACTGTTCCTTCTGTACCCACATGTTTGAGAATTGAAGCTTCATGGGGTTGATTATGACCCTGAACGTGATCACCCATTTATCTCATTCTGGTCCTAACCTAAGCAACCTCGGCAGTGGGACCTGTTTCTTAGGGTGTGGCTTGTCCTTCCAAATGGCTATACATTTTCTTCCTGTCCCCCAAAGCTCCCATTCAGTGCCTGAAAGAAAGCCATGTTCAACCAGCCCTCCCTGGAGGAGTGGTGGAGGGTGTCCAGGTGTAAGTCATGGTCACTGGTGGGTAGCACATCCTAATGACTACAGAAGCAGCTGCAGGTGACATCTGGGATCATATGATTTATTTGCCTGGGTCCCAGGGACACTTTTGTCAGGAACAGCTGCTTCAGAAGTCAGCTCTGCCCTTCTTCCCCTGAGTTCTAAGAAGTCGTGAGAGCCACTCTCCAAACCCAGCATCTTCCAAAGCTCCTGCATGAATCATGCAGAAAGCTGAACCTGATGAGAGCTCTAAGGCTGCTTCCAGTCCCCAGGCTCTATCCCGTGGGAGCAGGGCTGCCCCCTCTTCTGATGGGAGGCTGCACCAACCCACTTCTGGTTGCTTTTCTTCTTCCTGCCTGACAGAAGCAGGGCGGAGAAGTAGGACTCTCCCAGAGGACAAGCCCAGAGAAGTCTGAGGATTTCCAGGACGGAATCACACCTTGTCTTGGAGCCCAAGCCCTGAGCTCCTGGGGGATGCCGTGATCACAGAGTTTTCAGCTAGAGCGATATCAGCAGAGGGACTGTGGTTGCAGAGCTCAGCTTCCCTCTGCTCCCATGCCTCGTGGGAGGGCCTCCTCGGGCCTCTCCTGTCTGCCTTGCTTTCCCAGCCATGGTGGGACTACAAAGCACAGGTGTGTGCTTAAGTTCCAGGTGTCTTATGACACACTGATTTGGCGGTTGACAATACAGTTCATTACCGTCATTTTCCTTGGTGCCATTGGTGTTGGCTGGGTCTTGGCACCCCCAGGAACAAGAGCCCAGGGCCAACGCCCTGACTGTTCTGCAGAGGACAGTCTCCCTGATTATGTTCCGAGTTACCTGGGGGTAGCTGTTGGATGGAACGAGAGACTAGAATCGTGGACTAGTTTCCGACGAGATCGTGAGATTTTTCTGGTTCTGTATCTGTGAGGCTAATTCCTCCACCAGTCAGACAGAGGATTAGTATCACCTGGGGGAATGCATATTTGTTTGTTTTAAACAAACAATTCTTGGACTCGTCCCTATGTCTTTGCTGGGGCCCTAGAATCTGCATTGTTATGAACCTCAGTTTGAGAATTCCAGTGTACAAACTGGCTTAGAAAACTTTGCTTTGGATCCCCCCCGACCACTTCATTTTATCCAGAACCTTGGCGTCCACTTACCCCCTATCTGGTTATGTCTTCATCCCGTTCCCTCCCCTGACAGCTTCTCCTCAGCAGCCAGACAAGCTTAAGTCCCTCCCATTTAAGAAAGAGTGGGCCTCACCACATCCTGGGATCCACACGTTCATTCTCTCCTCAGACCTCTGACATCCTGCCCTGAGCCTTGCCATTCTCCCAGACTCCCGGCTGAGACCACTCCTGGCCTAATGGGCCTGACTGAGTTGGTGATTCCGCCTGGTCCTCTCCCTGAATATAGCTGCAGCAATGACCTGTCCCTGGCTCCTCTTCCTGGAGATGCTCCTCTCCTGTTTCTGGGGCACCCTCTCCTGGCCTCTCGTTTGTCCCTCATCTGTCGCCTTTGTGGTCTTCTCTTTCCTTACTCACCCCTAAAATCTTTATGTCCTCCGGGGTCTTTCCTTGATCTTTCCTTGAATTTCACGCCCTCCCAGGGTGACCTCATTTCCTTCCAGGTGACTTCCACGACCTGAAGTTGACCCTTTCCATGTCCCAGTCCCTGGCTCTGCTCTCTTCAGTCAGCAGACACGGCCCCCTCTGGGTTTCCCACCCTGGTCAATGGCTCCATCCTCACCATGTAGTTTAGAAAACCAGAAACCCAGACCCATCCTGTGCCCCCTGTTCCTGTCTCACCCCAATATCTGGCAGCTCACCCGGTCAAGATGATACCTCCTTGTCTTCTGTAGGTCTCTCTCTGCCCAACCTCCCACCTCGTCTTCTCTCACTGGTCTTGGCAGTGCCTCCTCTCCCAGCCTTCCGATCCATCCCCCGCTTGGGGTCACATGTCTGGTTTCAAATTCAGACCTGATCCTCTAGTTCCCCGTTTAAACCCTTCCCAGGGACTGCCCACTGCCCGGAATAGGAGACTGGACTCCAGAGCAAGGACTCAGGGTCCTCCCCGGTCTGAGCCCTGTCCGCTCCAGCCTCACTTGTTTAATTTATAAACTCTTTACTGGAGTCTGATCCAGCCTTGCTTTTCATCACTCCCCTGCACACGCTCTGAGTCCGGCACTTCTGAGCTCTGGACAGACAGCCCAGCTAGTCTCTAGGTGATCTTCCTCCTCCTTCCCTCAACGCGTTGCCCACTCAATTGCCTGCTATCCTGTGAAGTCCACAGCCAAACAGAATTCATCACTGTTCCTTGTGTAACCCAGTGTCCCTACCAGAGTGTGAGCTCCGGGCTGGGGTGGCCTAGTCCCTATCACCTGTCTGGGCTCCGTATTCCCAGAGCCCAGCACTGGCATATGGCTCAATGGAATAAATTAGAATCAACACACTGCGGTTGGGTTGAGTGCTTTATTTAACAGGAAAGACTCATTTAAAACAATTAACACCTCTTCGTATGAAAATGTGCTAAAATCATCTTTTAAATTTACTGCTGAAGAGATTAAAACAATGTTTTTATAGGATAAAACCATTCACTTAATCCTTACCTTCTATGGTGCAGTTACCTTCTATGGCAGAAGGGATCTATCGTCATTGTTTTCTAATTAGTGAACTCTAAATTAATGCACTGTAGATAACATATGTACATATTGTACAAGTTAGTATGTATATAATGGGCTTATATTTTTATACACATCCTAAAGTTATCATGAGTATATCAACGTGGGTAAAAGAGAGACTAGTGACCAAAAATCTCTCCCACACCATTTCAAATCAGTGTGGGCCAATCCATCTTTTCCTAACATGTAAACCAAAGCCTTTGCTTCTGTCATTCATTTTACACAGTTCTGCACATCTACAGAGCGATGGGCTCCCCAGGCCTTCCCTGCTACACTGCAAGCCTGCAGGTACTAGGCTCATTGGTCTCAGCACTCTGGCAATTGCGGTGAGATTCCATCCACAATGAGAGATGGGTCAGGTGACCTTCTAACTCTAAGAATCTCTGAGTTCAGGGACAGAGGGTTACAGGTTTTCTGCCAGCTCCCACAGAGCCAGGACCTCTGCAAGCCAGAGATCAGGGCATCATCTGCTTGAGGGCCTTTTGGGAAGGACATGGGGAAGGGCAGGGGTGGATTCAAGGATATTTGAAAATCATTAAGGGTGAAGGTTCTTTCTTTATTCTTTTTCTTTTTATTTTT
>CAUYQG010140780.1:0-39945 GCA_963574415.1 Tarsius wallacei
GCCATTAAGCGAGACCTTGCCTTCGCTTGGGGCCTTTACTCAAGGCCTGCTACAGTGACAGTGCCCATCTGCTCCCCACATCACATCCACTCCCGACACGTTTTAGTTTTAAGACACTAAGTTTTGGGGTGTTTTGTAGCAAAAATTTACAGACACAGAGGGTCATCTACATGAATGCAGGCTGAAGATGAAGATGAGAGCCAACGTTTCCAGTGAAGAATGGAACTGACCCTGGAGGGGCAATAATGGAGACAGGGTAGATGCAGGTGGTAAGTTTAATTCTTTCCTTTCCATTTTTCAAAATACTTGGCTTACTGTCAAAGGTAGGAGCTCAGTGCTGGAAGGTAATATAGCCTAATGGCTAAAAGCTGAGAATATGGGGTCAAGAAGAGCTGCACTCGAATCCAGGCTCTGCTCCTTCCTTATGAGCTGTGTGACTTGGCACAAGTTACTTAACCTCCTGAGATTTGTTTTTTCATCTGTAAAATGGGATAATGGTAATTAGGTTACCATAAGGATTAAATCAAGATGCTTGATGGTAAGCCTTGGCTTTAATTTGTCTCATTCTGCCACTAACCTGATTCATGACACAGAGCAAATCCAGGCCCCTCTCTGATAACCTTGGTTCTCCATCTGTAAAACTGAGACGTTTCAGTTAGAGGATCTCTAAGACCCATCAACCACTAGCATTCTGTGAAAGCAAAGGACAAATACCCTTCAGGATTTAAAACTTATAAGGCAAGAACATTCACTGAATTTTTTAAGGCTTTTAAATAAGAGTACTGCAGCTGTGCAGGAAATTTTCATTGTTTTCTTGATTTTTCTTTTTTTCTTTTCCTTAAAAAAAATCAGAGAACTACTTGTCAGCACCAAGATAAAGCATATCGCATCTAAGTTATATCCTGCTGACAGTCTGTTTCGTAGCATAGCTAAATATCATGCCTAGATTGCTTTCAGTTTTATATATTTGTATATATGTCTAAAAGAATGGTGGTATATATCAAGACTGAAGAGTGATTTTTCTTACTGTAACTACTGTAATGTTGCACAGTAATCTTGCATAGCAGATGGACCACTGTGTAATGGTTTCACTGCTAAGCCCTGTTTGATAATTTATTGACTCTTCCTTGTTGGCTCAGCAGATGCCTAAGTATTCAGAGACAACTAAGTCTACAATCTGAGTCTGAGGTTGTCTTTCCAGTTGTCCCAGCAAAGCAGATCGTCCTTCACATACACAATGTTTATGATTTTTTTCCCAGGCCTGTTCTCAACTCCCTGTCCATAAGGTGGGCCAGATTGTAACATCTTCCTTCCTTGTCATTCATGAATAACATTAGAAAGCAGAAGCGATACATGTGCTTTTTCATGTTCCTATTGGAAATAGGTCATGTGCTGGCTGGACTGAGGACAAGAAGACCAAGGGATTTGAGCTACATAGGATGGGTCTGAAAACTTTATTTTTTTAAATCATTTTATGTAGTTTCATTTAATAGAAAACAATTTTTCAAATTCTTAATAAACAATGCTTAAAATGTTCATATATATTAGCTTTAGAGTTATGATTTTATGAGACTGTCTTGCATACTTTTCTTCTTCTTTTTATTCTTTTTTTTATTTTAAAGATGTGGGGTACAATCCAGATTTAGGTATACAAGTGGTCATCATACAGGTAAAGTTTGGGCCTCCCTTTTGTCCTCACTTTGCCTGGTTTGAGATCAGGTACCTTATTGAAGTTATGTTCCCCCCTCCCTCCCCTGGCAGTGTCCCACTACTGCCAACCCCTTTCTTACTGTATTATGGTAAATGTTCAGGGTGTGCTTAAGAATGAGAACATGTGGTACTCATTTTTTTGTTTCTGTGATAGATCACTGAGTATGATAGACTCTAAATCCATCCAAGTTTCTGCGAAGTCCATAATTTGTTCTCCTTTATGGCTGCATAATATTCCATTGTGTGTATGTACCACATTTTTTTTCCAGTCCAGTTTCAATGGCCAGCATGCTTGGTTCCATATTTTTGCTATTGTTCATAGCGCTGCAATAAACATGCGTGTGCAGGTATCCTTTTAGTAGAATGATTTAAGTTTCTCCAGATATATTCCCAGAAGGGGGATTGCTGGCTCGTATGGAAGGTCAATTTCTAGTTCTTTTAGGAATCACCACACTGTTTTCCATAGAGTCTGAACTAGTTTGTATTCACACCAACAGTGTCAAAGTGTTCCCTTTTCTCCACATCCTCACCAACATCTGTTGTTTCTTTTGTTTTTTTAATTAATGATGGCCATTCTTACTGGAGTTAATGGTATCTCAATGTGGTTTTGATTTGCACTTCTCTGATGATTAGTGAGGTTGAGCATTTTTTCATGTATTTGTTGGCTGCTTGCATGTCTTTTTCCTGCTTTTTAATGGAGCTGTTTGTTTTTTATTTCCTTTCAGCATGTTTGAGTTCCTTTGTAGTAGATCCTGGATGTTAGGCCTTTGTCAGATATGGAATTAGCAAATATTTTCCCATTTTGTGGACTGTCTCCTCATTCTCTTGATGGTTTCTTTTGCTTTGCAGAAACTTTTCAGTTTGATGAGGTCCCACTTGTCAATCTTATCTCTTGTGGCATGGGTTTTTGGGATTTTGATCAGAAATTTGTTGCCTATTCTGATTTTCATAAGGGTGTCTCCTGCATTTTCTAGGACTCTTAATGTTTGAGGTTTTACATTTAGGTCTTGGATTCATTTGGAGTTGATTTTTGTGTATGGTGATAGGTAGGGGTCCTAGTCACTCAGTTTTTTCCCAGCACCATTTACTGAATAGGTTCTCCTCTCCCTTTTGGTTGTTATTGGTGGCTTTGTAAAAGATGAGTTGGTTAAGAAATTGAGGTTTTGCTTTCGGAATCTCTATCCTGTTCCATTGGTCCATGTTCAGCATCATGCTGTTTAGTGTCCATGTCTTTGTGGGTTTTGAGGAATTTTTTGGTGATGATATTTATTTTTATTCCACTGTGGTCTAGGAAGGTGCATGACAATATTTCAATCTCATGAAATTTGTTAATGCTTTATTTATAACTGAAGATGTAGTTGATCTTGGAGTATGTTCCATGTGGTGATGAGTAGAATGTATATTCTGTGGTTGTAGGGTGGAGTGTTCTGTAGGTATCTACTAAGTTCATTTGGTCAAGGGTCAAGTTGAGTTTCTAGATTTCTTTGCTGATTTTTTGCTTCAATGTTCTATCTTGGGTTGTTAGTTGGGTATTTAAATTGCCAGCTATGACAGTGCTAGTGTCCATATCTTTTTTAGTTTACTTAATAGCTGATTCATAAAAGCTGGTGCTTCTGTGTTGGGTGCATATATGTTTAGGATATATATTTCTTATTAATGGATCAAACCTTTTATCATTATGCAGTGTCCTTCCTTATCATTTTTAATTTTTGATAGCTTAAATGTTGTTTTGTCTGATATTAAGATCACGACTCCTGCCTTCTTTTGTGATCTGTTTGCCTGGAATTCATTATCTATCCTCCACCTTTGAGTCTGTTAGTGTACTTTGTGGTGAGATGAGTTTCCTGGAGACAGCAAATTTCTGGGTTATGTTTTTTTTATCTAGTTTTCCATTTTATGTCTTTTCAGTGGTGCATTTAGTCCATTCATATTCAGGCTGATTATTGAAATGTGAGAGTTTGTCCCTGTCATAATGCTGATATAAGGCTCTTTTGTTTTTGTTTAGCTTTTGTGTCCATATAGTGTGTGTTTTCATCTTTACAAGTATGCTGTGTATTCTGTTGCTTCTGTGTTTGCTTGTGATCTTGTGAAGTATATGGTCTTTCTTTTATTTAGTTTTTTTTCTGTGCACTTCACCTTTTAAAGAAACTCCTGTAGAGCTGGTCTTGAAGCAGCATATTCTCTTAGGGACTAGATGTCTGGAAAGGATTTTAATTCTCCCTTGCTGATGAAGCTTAGCCTGGCTGGGTAGGAAATTCTTGGTTGAAATTGCTTATCTCTGAGGACATTAAAGATTGGGGTCTAATTTCTTCTGGTCTGTAGTGTTTCTGCAAATAAGTCTGCAGCAATTCTTGCTTGTCTCCCTTGATAGGTAGTCTGACCTTTTTCTCTTGCTGCCTTTAGGATTTTTTCTTTGTGTAGGTGAACTACTATGTGTCTAGGGATTAGTCTTCTTATAAGATGTCTTGGAGAAGTTCTCTGAATCTCTTGAGCTTGTAGCATCATCTTTCTGGCTGTATGAAGGAAGTTTTCTTGAATGATCTCATGGAATGTTTGTTTCAGAGTACTTTCCATGTCTCTCTCTATTTCAGGTATTCTGATCAGACATAGGTTTGGTTTCTTGATAAAATCACACATCTCTTGGAGAGTTTCTTCTTTCTTTTAAGTTTTTTCTCTCTATTTTTAATTCCATATTTTGGTCTTCCAACTCTGAGATTCTTTCTTCTGCTTAGTCAATTCTGCTTCCCGTGCCTATCAGTTTGTCATTTATTTCTTGGATGAAGTTCTTTATTTCTGTTATTTCTAAGTATGCTTTCTTGAGGCTTTCCAGCTCTGTTGCAATTTCATTTAATTTTAGCCCTTGCATTTCTTGATTTTTATTCATTCTATCCAACTATTCTCTGATCTCCATTAGTACCTTCTGGATACTGTTGTTCTCGGAGGTAGCCATTGTTTTTGCCTCAGTGGCTGTTCTTTCTAGCACTGACTCTTTGCTGGGTCTCTGTTTATCAGCTGTTCTTCATTCGGTTTTCTTCATTTGTAGCTGTTCTCCTATCTTTCTCTTTAATTTGGTTACTCAGTGGAAAATGGAGAAGTAGTCACTTCTGATATTTGCTCTATCCTTCTCCTTCCTTAAACTGGGGCTCCAGGTTTGTTCAATTATGAAGTGGGGCTGGGGGTGGGGCATTGTGCTGTCTCTTTACAAATTTGAGCACTTACTAGGGGCTGAGGGGGGCTGCAAGGATTCAGGACCTATTGGCAGGTCATAATGTTTGCTATCTGATGAACGAGCCAGCTGGGACTCACACTCCATCTCTGCACAATATGACCTTACAGTCATATGCTTGCATAGCCCCTGAGTCCAAGACAGGGTCTAAGAATGAAAAGAGAAAGAAGAAGGAGGGGAAAAGGGGAAAGTAGAATAAAGGAAAAGTAGGAAGAAAAATAGAAAAAGAAAGGAAAAAACATAGAATGAACAAAGAGAGAAATAGAAGAAGGAAAGAAAAAGAGAAAACCAACCAACAAACAAAGCAACCAAACAAGATAATCAAACAAACAAACCAATGCCAGCCTCCTTCTCAGTCAGTTCCATTGTCTGTGTCTATCCCCCAGTAGATGGCTCTGAGTGAAGGGTGGATCATCTGGGGTTCCACATCTGCTGCTACCCACCAGGGCTTGTGCACTGGGGGCAATGTTCTCTATGGTAGCAAAGAGCAGACCCAACGCAGGGCAGAGATCAGTGCCTTGTCTCAATATGCAATTCTGCTGTTCTGCAGAGGATACCCTGTAGCATTTCTCTGCCCAGGCGTTAGAGAGTTTGCTCAGTTTATTTGCTGGGAGCTATTGCTCCCTGCCCAGCAATTACCAGTCTCTGGATCTTGGTTCCCAGTGTCAGGGCCCTGGAGCCCCATCCAGGCTCAGGGTGGACTCGCCCTACTGCTTCCTTGGGAGTCTGCCTCATGCTCCCTCCCTGCACTCCCTCTGCAGCCCTCAGTGCCAGTGTTCAGCTCACTCCAGCAGATTTTCCTGAGAAAAGCTTCCAAATTTTCTGCCACTAGGTCTCCTGCTCTGATTTCATGCCATCTGTGTTTGGTCCAGTGTGGGGGTAGGGCATCTCTCTCTCCAGTATTGTGCACTTGGATTATCCTCTCTAGGCAAGCAATGGTCAATTTCAGAGGGGTACGGAGATCACTTCTTGGTCTCAGGATGCAGGCAGGCAGTTCAGAATTTGGCAAGATAAAGCAGGTCTCTGCCCGGTCCCAGGACAGAAAAAAAATGGTGGTATTCCATGTTTTTTGCCTCCTGCAGGACTCAGGTTCAGATTTTCTCCCCATACTTTCTCGAAAGTCCCTGGTGTCCATGCCTGGCCTGTTGTCACAGGTGGTGGTATGGGCCAGGTGCCAGCTGATCTCTTCTTCCTTTTCCTGAGAGATGCCCTGGTGATGGTATATCTTTCTGCTCACAGTGGATGCTGAATTCAGAGCAGCAGAAAATTGTAGCCATTTCTGCAAGGTTCCCAGGCCCATGATCCCACGTCTTCCCTCAGCTGGACATTCACTCACCTACTTGCATACATAAGCAAACACAGATTACTTTTTATGTGCACTCACTCATGCAGAGACTCTCACACTCTAACTGAATCCAAAGCCATGTTGCCCCCAATTGGGTCAAAAAACTTTAAGTGAATGTATTAATTATCTACTGTTGCATCTAAAAACTTTGCCACGTAAAACAATACACACTTATTATCTCACAGTTGCTGTGGGCCAGGAATTGGGCTTCATAATTTCCCATGAGATTTTAATCACAGTGTTTTCCATGTCTGGGTTCTCATCTGAAGGCTTGATTGGGGAAGAATCTACTGCCAAGATCACTCACAAGGTTGTTGGTAAAATTCAGTTCCTCAAAGGGTTTTGGGTTGAGAGTCTCAGTTTCTTCCTGGCTATTGGCCAGAGGCTATACTCATTTCATTGCCAGGTGGGTCTCACCAACAAAAAAGTTTACTTCATCAAAACCAACCAGGGAGGGAGTCTACAAGCAAAAGGGAATTCATAAACTTTTGTAATCTAGTCACAGAAGTGCCATCCCATTACTTTTACCATACTCTCTTGGTTAGAAGCAAGTCAAGGGTAGAGAATTACAAGGTATGACTACCAAGAGGCAGGATCATTGAGGGCCATTTTAGAGTCTACCTTCTAAATCAAGGGTCAAAACTAGGCTGTTATGCATGGTTAGATAGCAGAGATAACAAGAGGATGAGCAGTGCTTCACTCACCTTAGTCACAAGTTCTGAAGCAGTACTTTGGTCACCCTGGATAAGAAATGCCCTTTTGCAATTTATTGGTCCCATTTTGCATGAAAGCACTGCATGTAATAAAAGTAACCCTGAGTCAAAAATGCATATACCTAGGCAGATAAGCAACTCCATAAATAGGCAAGGTAAGGACTTTGATGAACTGAAAAGTTCATGTTCCAAATAAGGCAGTCAGTTTCTTTTTCCCCACCTCTCCATACCCTTGTGACCCCTCCTCAGACACAATATTTTCCAAATAAATCAGCTGTGTGAGACAAACACAACTCAGGCCTCTAAATGTGACCCCTATTTTATAACTTGCAGCATCCACATTCCAGAGCCTTTCTTCTGAGAAGCGCAGGTGTCTCGGACTCTGTGAGCTTGCTGTCACTGTCAGTCCTCATCCTTGGAGAACCTGCCATTGAATAATGAAACAGGGGCTTCCCTCACTGGAAAGCAGGTCTGAGATTGCAAACCCTGCTATCTCCCCTGAGGTCATTTTACCAACCTCATAAGTTCCCTTTGTGTTCTATTTCCTTGTGCTTTATTCATTTAGTATGAGATGACTGAGCACCTACTAGGCATTGATATGATGATGTAAACAAAATTCTTGCTTTTAAGAAGGAATAAACCCATGCAAAAAAAATATGTTTTCTTGGGGCATAATCTCAATCTGGCCTGAGCAGAGTCGGAGCAAAAAGAAGGGACGTCAGAAAAGAGTTAAGAAAGGAGGAGACATTTGGTTTGAGCTAAGCCTTTAAAGCACAAGTGGGTATCAGGTGAAAAGGAGGAGTACTTCAGATGGAGAGGGGATTGTACAGAGTCAAGGAGAGCCATAAAAGGATCATCCTCATGACTAAAATATTAACCCAGATGCAAAGAGTCCAATTCCATAGAGGGGCAACTCAGTTTTTAGTTCTGCCCCTGAAAGCCTTCAGGACCACATTGATAAGTCTTCACCCTACCCTGAGGGTGATAGGAAACGCCTGAAGAGTTTCATACAAAGACTACAGCATAATAATATTAGCATTTTAGAAGGTTCTTCATGGCCACATTGGGAAATAGGAGTAGAAAGAGCCAAGATTAAAGTTGTGGACCAGGAGTAAAATTTTCTCAGTGCCCAGTTGGGATGGAGGATAGGTATGGGCAGGAGAAATGTCAAGAGGCAGAGTTAGCAGGGTGGTAGCTGATGGGAATCTGGCCTGAATTGAGACAGTAAGAATAGGGATGGCACAGAAGTAGCAGGAAAATAAATTACCACTGAGTCTAAGAACCATTTAGATGGAGGAAGGAGGGTGCAGAAGACAATTGGGTAGATGGTAGCACCAATTTCCAGAATAAATTGTGTATGACCTGGAGTGGGTTCGAATAGAAAAAAAGGCAAAGGTTAGTTTTGCACCTGTGGAACATACTGTTCCTGTGACTTTTTCCAGTTGAGATAAATACATGCATGCCTTGGAAATATTGGAGTTCAGTCCCAGACCACCACTATAAAGCAAATATCACAATGAAGTGAGTCTTACAAATTTTTTATTTCACAGTGCATAAAAAATTTATGTTTACACTATGCTATAGTCTATTAAGTGTGCAATAACACTATCTAAAAAAGTATATATCTTAATTTTAAAATACTTTATTGCCAAAGGTTATTAATGCTCCTCTGATCCTGCAGCAAATCATAATTTTTTGCTGGTGGAGGGTCTTGCCTTGATGTTGGTGGCTGCTGACTGATCAGGATGGTGACTGTTGAAGGCTGGAGTGGATGGGGCAATTTCTTAAAATGATACAACAATGAAGTTTGCTGCATTGATTAACTATTTCAAAAGATTTATCTGTAACATGTGATGCTGTCATATAGCATTCTGTCCACAGTAGAACTTCTTTCAAAATTGTAGTCAATCCTCTCAAGTCTTGCTCCTGTCTATCTACTAATTTTATGTAATATTCTAATTACTTTAATGCCATTTCAACAATGTTCAGAGCATCTTTACCAGGAGTAGTTTTCATCTCAAGAAACTACTTCCTTTGCTTATCCATAAGCAGCAACTCCTCATGCATTCAGGATTATCATGAGATTGCAGAAATTCAGGCTCCACTTCTAATTCTAGTTTTCCTGCCATTTCTACCACATCTGCATTTCCTTCCTCCACTTGAAGTCTTGAACCCCTCAAAGTCATCCATGACGGTTAGAATCAACTTCTTCAAAACTCCTGTTAATGTTGATATTTTAACCTCCTCCTATAAACCATAAATTTTCATAATGGCATTTCAAATGGTGAACTCTTTCCAGAAGGTTTTCAATTTACTTTCCCAGATCCATCAGAGACATCACTGCCTGTGGCAGCTTAGCCCTTCAAAATGTATTTCTTAAATAATAAGACTTAAATATCAGAATTATTCCTTGACCCATAGACTGCAGAATAGATGTTAATAGGCATGAAAACAGTATTAATCTCTTCTACATCTTCACCAGAGCTCTTGGGAGATGAGGTGCATTGTCAGTGAGCAGTAATATTTTGAAAAGACTATTTTTTTTTTCTGAGCAGTAGGTCTTAGCAATAGGCTTAAAAGATTCAGTAGAGCATGCTGCTTACAGATGTGCTGTCAACCAGGTTTGGTTGTTGCATTTATAGAGCACAGGCAGGGTAGATTTAGTGTAATTCTTAAAGGGCTCTAGGATTTTCAGAATGCTAAATGAGCACTGACTTCAAATTAAACTTATCAGTTGCTGACTCTCCCCACAAGAGAGTCAGCCTGATCTTTGAAGCTTTGAAGCTAGCCATTGACTTCTTCTCTCTGACTATGAAAGTCCTATCTTGCATCTTCTTATATAAGTTTGTTCCTCCTACATTAAAAATTTGGTGCTTAGCGTAGCTACCATCATCAACAATTCTAGTTAGATTTCTAGATAACTTGCTATGACTTCTAAACCAGCACTTGCCGTTTACTGTTTCACCTTGCATTTTTATGTTCTGAAGATGGCTTCTTTCCTTAAATATTATGAACCAACCTCTTCTAGCTTCCAAGTTTTCCTCTGCAGCTTCCTCACCTCTCTCAATCTTCATAGAATTGAAGAAAGTTGGGGCCTTGCTCTGGATTAGGCTTTAGCTTAAGGGAATGCTGTTGCTGGTTTGATCTTGTATCTAGACCACTCAAACTTTCTTCATATCAGCAATAATCCTGTTTTACTTTCTTATCATTCATGTGTTCACTGGAGCAGCATTTTTAATTTCCTCTAAGAACTTTTTTTTGCATTCACAACTTGTCTAACTGGGGCAAAGACCTATCTTGACTTTTGATATGCCTTTCTCACTAAGCTTAATCTTTTCTAGCTTTTTATTTAAAGTGAGATACATACAACTCTTCCTTTCACTTAAATGCTTAAAGGACAATGCAGGATTTTTAATTGACCTAATTTCAATATTGTTGTGTCTCGTGGAATAGGGAGACTCAAGGAAAAAGAGAGAGTGGCAAGGGCATGCGAGTGAGGCAGTCAGAACACACACAACCTTTATTCATTAAGTTCTCTGACTTACATGAGTGTGGGTTGTGGTGCCCCAAAACAATTCAACAGTAATATCAAAGATCACAGATCACCATAACAAATCTAATAATAATTGAAAAGTCTGAAATATTATAAGCATTATGAAAATGTGACACAGAGACTCTAAGTGAGTACATGCTGATGTAAAAATAGCACCGATAGATTTTCTTAGTGCAGGGTTACTACAAATCCTCAATATGTTAAGAAAAAATGCAATATCTGTGAAGCACAATAAAGCAAAGCACACAGATGAGACTTGCCAGTAGTGGACGGGTGTGTGCTTGAGATAGAGATCTTGGCAACTTTCTTAAAATCATAAACTTTTCTCCCAGAGAAGATGGCTTTAGTCACATACATCCAAAAGCTCTTAAAGTCTCAAGTACTTAAACTTAAAAATGAATGTCTGAATGTTGTCTCTTGAATGTTGCAGCAAATGGAAATGAGTGTTCTCTCATTACCTTGTGAGCCTAGTTGCTCTGATGCTATTTTCAAGTCACTTGGAGAATCAAGTTGCTTCTTAAGCATGAGGTGCCTGTCAAGTTCAGAGCCAGAGTCATGGATGACCTGGACTTAGGGGGCCACCTTTACTGCCATGTGCTGTGCATGAGTATATGTATGTGTGACATATAAGCTTCAGAAGTCATCCTTTGCAAACATACTTCCTGGGATCCAGGGAATGTTTACCACAAAACTATAAAATACAATTGTTGTTATGCACTTTTTATAACTCTGCTTTAATTTTTCCCACCAAAATCCACCCCCAGACTCTTTTCCAAATTCAAACCTTCTAGCCCACCACTATTCATATTCAAATAGTGTTTATTGACTATCTACTTGTAGACCCCTCTGTGTCAAAAAAAATGAAGGTCCCTGTTATAATGAAGCTATCATCCTGAAGATGGAGCATATTAAACTAATGACAATTCTGAGTATTTTACCAGTTTGGGAATCCTAACCTCTTGTAGGACCTGAGGGACTGGAAGGCAGAGATATCAGAGAAGGAAGATGGAGGAGGAGAGCCCAGGCTAGAGGCAGAGGAATGAGGGTTAAGCAAATCCCTTTTTTTTTTTTTCTTCCTAGACATTAGCTTTCCTATATGTAAGATAAGGAAGTAAGCTGGATTTGAGATCATTTAAGTTTTGATGGTGGTGAAATGAAAAGATCAGGAGAGTCCAGAGAGAAAAGGAAACCCTGTTGGGTAGAGTTATTAGTCTGTTCAAGCTGCCATAACAAAATACTACAGACTAGGTGAGTCAATAGAAATTTATGTGTCCCAACTCTGGAGACTAGAATTCCAAGACTGCAGAGTTGATGGATTTGCTTCCTCCTGAGGCCACTCTCCTTGGCTAGCAGAGGGCCACCTTCTCACTGTGCCCTCATGTGGCCTCTTTTCTGTGCATGTCCCTCCTTTCTTTTAAAGATGCCAGTCATATTGGTTTAGAGCCCCACCCTTGTGACTTCCTTTAACCTTAATTACCTCCTTAAAGACCCTATCTTTAACTATAATCACAATGGGGGTTAGGGCTTCAACCTATGAATTTGGGGGGGGGGTTACAATTTAGTCCTTAACAGGGAGATAGTAGGGTATTTTGAAAAGTAGTTGACAAAGAAGCTGGTTACTAAAAGGAAGTAAAAAAAAAAAATCAATTGCAAACAAGTTGGCCATTTTACTTACAACTCATCCTGGATATAAAGTGTTCATTCATGTATTCACTGGTTCTTTACTCATTCATTCTTTCACTTATTTTTCACTACAAGTCAACCTTGTGCTAAGCCCTATACCAACCACTGGAAATAGGTTCATATGGCAAGTCCCTTTCAGTTAGGGGCTCATAGCCTCTGGGGAATAGAGCTGTGAGCAGATAACTGCAGTTGTGGGTGGTAAATGCTAACAGAGTTTATACAAATATGAATTCAGCAGAAGCAAAGAGGGCTAACTGTGGCAGGTGAGCACCCAGAAAAGACTGCATCTTCTTCTTCCATCACTTACTTCTCTAGTGTCTGCTCTGTGACAAGTACCAGGCCAGCCTTCAACAATGCCATCATGAACCAGACAACAAGGTCCCTGCTAGCTCCACATTGGGAATCTCACATTGGAGCTCAAAAGGAAAGGTAGAGGTTTATCTATCCAACAAAGGCAAGGAAGACATTCCAAAACATAGAACATGGGGAAGGCAGGACTCCTGGTAAGACTGAGATCAGGAGGATTCTGCATGCGACCTGGCCCCACCAGAGCCTGCATTCTGAGAAGTGAGAAGAGGCAATGTTTAGGTACCAGGTTCCCCGCCCCCTTGTGAATCACCCATGCAAAGGAAGGGATGAATGGAAAGCTTGCTAAACAGAATAGAGTGGCCTAATCGTGTTTGCATTTTTGGAAAAATCTTTCATGCAGTTGTGCAGAGACCAGTTTGAATGAAAAGAACACTGGAAGCAGGAGAGATATGCAGTAATTTAATGGTGGATGGAGGGAGAGAGTTGCTACCAGCTCTCTCCAGTCTATATTTTTCTTCCTCAGCTGTACCTTTTCCTCACATGAAAAATCACTTTGACATGCCACATTCAGACAGCTCTCTCTAAAGAATCTCACACATAATACACCTGCCACCACATCTCCCTTCTGATATTCCCAAGATTCTACTCATAATTGTGGAGGGTGGAAAAACTTGGAAATTTAAGAGAAAAGAGAGTTTGAATGATACAAACAAAAATCAATCTAAGAATAACACAATCAAAGTTTTTCCAGGGGACTTCTTTGGAACTTTCAGAAAATGTTAAATGCAGATTACTGTCACTTAGATGATGTAAGAGATGTCAACGTCCTACAAAATATATTCAGGAATATGTAATGGTGCTCATTTGAAATTCTGCTTCAGAATAAATCGCCAGAAAGAAGTTGTTTTATATTCCTTCTACTACTAATGCCTCACAGCTGAATCCACAGAGCCACAGGCCTGCCTGCTAAGTCTGCTCTCCAGATATATGCAAAAGGCTTCCTGGCTTGCATTAATTTATCAGACATCAACACTGAAAACTGAACAAATTTAGGGCAAATCCAAAATGGTCTCACCAGTGGAACCGAGACATTCCAGCAGTGTCCTCTCAGGCTCCTTATTATTTCATATATAATAATGTCCCCTGATAATCTGAAAGGGCCAATACCTATAGGTTTCCTTTTGAGCAGAAAACAACCTCCTGTGAGCTTCAATTTTCATTTCCTCATAGACATATTAACTCCAGTAGAGTTTGGGCCTTTTAGTGAAAGTTGTCAAAGACCTCACTTCATTTTTCTATAGTTCTGAGTTGAGGGATTTCTTTTCTCAAAACAATCCCTCCTCCTAGACAATTATCTCTCCAGTGAAAGGCCCATTAGATTCATGTGAAATATTTTTAAAATGCAAATACACCCTACAAGAGGGTTAGGTCTCTCAGCTGTTCCCAATTTAATCTGAATTATTTGTACTCTATTATACCCTGGCACCTGACTGAAATCTGCCTACTCAGAGAGTGACAGTTTAGATTGGAAAGATATATATGTGACTCAAATAAGGTAAGTGAACTTCTCTGAAGTGACTTCTAATTTCCCAGGGCTTTATAAAATTAGAGATGTGTTCTCAAAAGAATTTTCACAAATATCAATTTTCAAACTCAGGACCTGGTGGGTCATGCAGATCAGAAAACACTACTATGGCACTTGCTAAGTTTATTATAATTATGTATTGATAATAATTTCCCCCATTTTCACTGTCATTTTCCATATTTAGCATTCTCACCAGAATGTTCTCATGAACGAATCCCTGAGGGGACCTCTGGACATTGTTCTTAGCTCTTTTTCCCACATCAGAGAAACATTAGTCTAGAAATTTCTTAACTAGAAATATTTGCAAATGCTAAAACTCACTTCTTCATCTTGTGGACTCACTTCCTCATCTTGGTATTTTCCCTGAAAAAAAACAAGGCTACCAACTCCTACTTTGCCAATTATTAATTAAGTCATCTAATTTAGCTTTATTTTTAAACCCATAAAATTTAAGTTATTATTTAAAAGTTTAGAAAGTGTCCAAAAGCATTTTTGTGGACTGCAAAACCCTCTGCATTTTGGCTCATGAATCCCATTCTTAATTTGGCATTTTTCCCTTTTCCATATGGCAAAATTGCATTCAACCATCAATGTCACTGTGTCAGTGCAATATTTGCTGAGTCCCACCCACACTGAACTGTTGACTTACTTTCTCCTTGGTGATCCCCAGGTTAATTTATTCTTGCTACAATTATCACATGGCTAGTTGTATATGTGCCTGTCTTTGTAATTAGACTGTGAACCCCAAAAGGGTTCTTAAACTATGTCTTATTTCACTCTGTCATACTATATGAGGGGAGACCCCCCCAAAATGGTATTATCTTTTGAAGGGTGTGCTTCTTGTCATATATGCTTCCCCTTAGGTAAGAGTTCAAGGAACCCATCAGCATCAGTCAGCTATTAGCTGCATTTGCCCATTTCATGATGAGTGATTTACAAGTGAACCTGCCCACACCACACAGAGTATCCAGCAGTTTTTGACCAAAAAACAGTATGACCACTGTGCCCCACCCTCCCTATTCACCTGATCTCACCCCCAGCAACCTCTTTTTTGTTTCCCCAGATGAAAAAAATCTCCGAAGGGAAAGATGTTGCCAACATGGAAGAGGTGAAACAAAAATGGCAGAAGCACTAAAAGGCATCCAAATCGATCAGTTCAAAAACCGTTTTGAGCAGTGGAAAAAAGCATCTTAATGGGTGTATTGCACCAAGCGGAGAGTACTCTGAAGGCAACTGAAGATTAAACATGTAAAAATATACAATTTTTTATAAATAAATTCTAAGTTTTTGGAGTCCCTCCCCCCATAGAAGAGTTTAAATTAAATTAAGTTTTAAAGTTAAGCTAAACCTAGTAGGGTATGCAATTGAATTTACTCACCAAAATTTCCAGCTCACCCATGGGATTATTTTTCTCACAAGAATGTGTCCCTAGTGTACAGATGACAATCCCTAAGGATGTAGGATGTACTGCTGAGAACCCATATATTCTTTAGCCCACTTAACTGCTGCCTCTCTGGGCCACATCTATGTAGGAAAATTTGCATTGCCTCCTAGTGCATTGAGTCTGAGACTTCACTGTGTTTAAGAATCCCTCAAGAATGTTAAACTCAGATTTCTGGAAGGGCATGCTGGGGCCAAAATTTTGCATTTTGAATAAGATCTTTATTGATTCTAATATAGACAGTCCTAGAATCACACTTTGTAACCCATAGTCCTGACAGAGGAACAGAGATCTCACACCTGGCTCCACTATAGCTAGAAAGGCCTGTGCCAACCCTGGCTCCATTCATCACGTGCTCTGCTCTGTGCTTTCCTAGTATGGGCTGGTATGTTGCAAGGCTTTTCAAACAGCAATGAAGTAAATAAAAAGAGCCTTGACTAAAGGAAGAATGACTTTGGTTCTAATACAGAGTCCACTAATTATTAGCTGTTGGCCTTGGCTATGTCCAGTATGAAATTTGAGGGAAATATTACCCTTCTGGTTGTGTAGATAAGTGAAAACACATATAATAGTCCCTAATATATAACAGGTATACAATAAGAGAACACCTTCTTCTTTTTTAAGATGGTAAAATATACATACATACAATTTATAGTTCACATAAGTGTATAGTGACATTAAGTACATTCACACTGCTTTGCAACCATCACCGCCATCCATCACCAGAATGTTCTTATCTTCTCCAACTGAAACTCTGTACCCATAAAACACTAACTCCCCATTTTCCCTCACCCCAGTCCCTGACAACCATGATTCTAGTTTCTGTCTCTATGAATTTGGCTCCTCCAAGAACCTCATATAAGTGATGATGATTAATTTTATGAGTCAACTTGACTGGGTCACAGTGTCCAGATGTTTAGCCCAACGTTGTTCTGTATGTTCCTGTGAGGGTCTTTTTGGATGAGATTTACATTTAAGCCAGTGGACTTTGAGTAAAGCAGATTATTCTCCATAATATGAGTGGGCCTCATCCAGTCAGTTGAATGCCTGAATAGAACAGAAAAAGTTGACCTCCCTGAGCAAGAAGGAATTCTCCAGCAGACTGCCTTTGGAGTTCATCTGCAACACTGGTTCTTCCTGGTTTTCCAGCAGATGGTCTTTGAACACAAACTGCAACTCTTTCCTGAGTCTCTAGCCTGTTATCCTTACTCATCAGATTTTGGACTCGCCAAGCCTCCACAATCGCATGAACAAATTCCTTAAAATAAATATCCCATTGGTTCTGCTTCTCAGAGAATCCAAATACAAAGTAGAATCATACAATATTTGTTCTCTTAAGACTGGCTTATTTAAACTGTCTTCAACATTCAGCCACGTTGAGGATGTGTCAAAATTTCCATTTTTTTAAAGGCTGAATAATATTCAATTGTATTTAATATGACATACATGCAATATTCCATGTATGTACCATATTTTGTTTATCCACTCATGTCTTGAAGGATACTTGGGTTATTTCCAGTTTGGGGCTATTATGTTTAATACTGCTATGAACATGAGAATACAAGTAACTGTTTGAGTGTCTGCTTTCAATTCTTTTGGTTGTCTACCAAGAAGTCAAATTGCTGGATCATATGGTAATTCTATGTTTAATTTTTGGGGGAATCACATACCATTTTCTGCAGTGGCTATGCCATTTTACAATCCTACTAGCAATGCACAAGGCTTCCAATTTCACCACGTCCTCATCAAAACTTATTTTCTGGTTTTTTGTTTTGTTGTTTTAATAACAGCAAACCTAATGGGTGCAGAAGTATTATTCACTGTGGTTATCTTTTGTATTTTCTTAATAATGGGTGATCTTTAAACATTTTTTGTGTGCTTATTGGCCACTTATATATCTCCCTTGGAGAAATGTCTCTTCAAGTCCTTTGCCCAATTTTTAATCGGGTCATTTTTTTTTTTTTTTTTTTGCATATATTGCTGAATTGTAAGAGTTACAGACGGAACTTTGTTATTAACAGGATTATGAGTTTATTCCACAGGGTATTTTGTCTAAGATGTATTTCCTTCTTCAGTTTTTCATATTTACTGTTTTCCACTTTATTTATTTATTTTCCATTTGTCTTGTTAGTTTTTCAAGATTTGTTAGCTTTGATACTTGTTAGTTTTCTAGGTGATTAGCATCCTCCTAATAGTATTATGCTGTATCAGAAACATACAAATCAGTGTTTTTTCTTTGAGTAATCTCTTCTCATTTCTTTTTCAGTTGTGAGAATCTCCCTAGTGACCTGTCATGAAGAGCTAATGGCACGATGCTCTGCCTTTGATTCCAAATGCAAGTCTAGTGAACACATGATTAGAATCCCAAAGTGATTTTTTTTATTTCTAAGCAGATTGCTTCTCATGACACATAGGAGGCAAACAAAAAGTTTTTTACAATAAAAAAGAAAATGGGAGTTAAATATATTTTTATTTATTATAAGTTTTTATGTCTCACTTGGGAATAGCTTTGGGTAAAAAACATAAAAAATAATGATTTTAATATAAGATCTAGTTATATATTAAAAATAAATAGCATATGTGAAACATTAGCACACTACTCACTTTACTATAAATAATAAGCAATCCTTTCTGGGACTCAAATATATCTTTATCAAGTTTTACCTGAAAAAAGAAAAAACTTGGTTTAGTTTAAAAGTTAGCCAGTTAGCAGTTTTTTTTTTTGTCTGTCTATTTGTAAAGATAATATGTTTCATGATGACATTGCTACAATTCAAATCACAAAATTTTAAGAATCCTATTGGAATCAGAAAAAAATAAAGGAAGACAACAGCTCTGCCAGAAATTAAAGGAATCTTGGACAACGAAGAGCCAGGGCTGTAATCTCAGTCAATATGTATCACCTGTATAGATGTAGGTCAATCCACAGTCCCCATGCTCTGGACAGAACTTTGGCGCACATTTGTAACCAAACTCTGGGTGACTTCAAAGCAGCGGTCCCCAACCTTTTTGGCTTCAGGGACTAGTGTGCAGAAGACAACATTTCTATAACCCGGGGGGGAGGAGATGGTTTGGGGATGATTCAAGTACATTACATTTATTGTGTACTTTATTTCTATTATTATTACATTGTAATATATAATGAAATATATAGCATCACCACCTCAGCTCCACCTCAGATCATCAGGCATTAGATTATCATAAGGAGTGTGCATACCTAGATCCCTCACATGTGCAGTTCACAATAGGATTCAAGTTCCTATGAGAATCTAATGCCAAGCTGATCTGACAGAAGACGGAGCTCAGGCAGTAATGACAACAGTAAGGAGTGGCTGTAAATACAAATGAAGCTTGGCTCGCTCACCCACTGCTCACCTCCTGCTGTTCAGTCAGGTTTCTAACAGGTCACAGACTGCTGCGGAGTTGGGGACCCCTGCTTTAGAGGATTTGGAGCACAACAGAGACTGGATTGAAGTCTGTTCTTTCAAGAAGACCTTTCCAAAGGACAAGCTCAAACTGAGCAGTCTTTTCACCTGGTCTGCTCTTTTGTCCTCAGTATGGAATTAGACTAATCTAAACCCCTGCCTTAGTATGGACTGGAGAGTACCAAATTGCCTGGAGTATTGTTTTTGGAGTAGCCAGGGACTGAATACTTCAGAATCAAGGAGGGAAGGAGATGTCTATTTAGCATGCAGATTCCTGGGTCCAATCTCAGACCTACTGAGTCAGAATAGCTGAGGATGGTTGTAAAAAGCATCCCATTTCAGCAGCTTTCTAAGTGATTCTTACACATTCTTAAGCTTGAGAACTACTAGCCTACATCTATTAATATATGTTAGGGCCAGGTTCGGTGGCTCAGCCTGTAATCCCAGCACATTGAGAGGTCGAGGTGAGTGGATTGCCTGAGCCTGCAGGTTCGAGACCAGCCCAGGCAACTTGGCAAGACCTCATCTCTACATCTCTACAATAAATCAAAAATTAGCCAGCCATAGTAGTGCACTTCTGTAGTTCCAGCTGCTTGGAAGGCTAAGGCAGAAGGATCATCGGAGCCCAGCAGGTTGATAATGGGGTGGCCATGAGTGTGCCTTGGCACTCCTGCCTGGGCAACAGAGTGAGACTCCAACTCAAAATATAAATATTCCCTGACATTCCCACAGTCAGTAATTTTCTCCATCATGACAAGAATTTTTTTGTGAAAATGAAATCTTTCTTTACAGTAAACTCTTTACAGTAAATAGTTGGGGGAAAGTTGGGGATGGGTCTCTGAATATTCCCATGGGTGAAAGTCAGCATCTGGAAAGCTGGTGTAGAGAGGGAACTGATTCCAGAGTTCAGTAACACCAATCTTACTGGACTCTCCATTCCCCCCCCCACCCCCCGCCCACTTATTTCAATCCTGAAAAGCACAGAAGCAGCACAAGGAGTGAGAAATGAGGATCAGAAGAGTGAGAGGAAGAGAGAAAATCACACCATGCTATACTCGGCCACTTCCTACTGAGGGACTTTAGCGTTACTGAGCAAGGGTGGTGAGAAGCATGGAATAGGGCGAACAATGAATGTTTTGACAGATTGGACTAAACTTTTTAATACCTGAAATATCAGACTGTGCATACCTGAGAATGACTGAAAAAGCTATGGACTCTGCCAGCAAAATCATCTCAGGGCAAGGAAATGATATTTGATAGAATAGGATTAAAGGGCAAAATGAAATAAAATAAATAGTTTTATGCTTGCACCCTCCTGAGTCTCACTTGCTCAATAAACCAGTTAAAGTCTTGTCACCAGATGCCCATCTATGATTCACATCCATGGCTTCTGAATGGACAATAAACTCGAATATTTTCTATGTAGTCAACATCAGACATTTGGCTGGGCTTTGACATTGGAGACTAACAAACAGACTCCAAAGGACAATGGATCACATTATTGACCAATCTCCTGCAGAAATTCCAACTCCTTTGTTATATAAATCACTTTTTAAAATTATTGTCATAAAATAACAGAGAAACCAGGACAAAGGGTAGAGACATGAAAGTATATAATTTTCTAAGTTTCACAAGCTCCACTGCTAACTGAATATCTACCTCTTTTCAACAGATAATAGGAAGAAGGGCGACTCAGCTCTGGAACGTGGATTTTGGAGACCTGTGGTTGGTACAAGGAGTTCTTAATCCAGAGCAGTGATGCCTAGGGTATTGAAACCAAAAGCCCTGAATGAATGAATCTCTAGCGAGAATGTTAAGGACCTAGGACCCTCAACATAAGATTTTGAGAGTTGATAAATTCAAGGGAACCAAAGATGAAAGTGAAGGAGGATAAAGAGGCAGGAGCCTGGATCCAGGGAGATGCCAGCAGGCTGAGGGAGCCAGAGGAACACCATGCTAATTGCAACTAATTGTCCAAGATACTCTGGCTGTTTATTTTTTTGAAACTGCAAGGGCATGGTATGTAAGTGGGTTTGCTGGGCTTAAAGGACCAGAATAGATAGGCAGCCCTCTTGTCTCTCGTCCATCATCAATTCTATGATGGTGATGTACCCATTGGCCCCACAGTCTGAGGTATTCTACTGCAGCACATGCTTGTGTAATGCAGATTTCCTCATGCACAATCGTGGGTTGAGAATGATATGAAGACAGTGAAGAAGTGGCAATTCATAGAAATTTTTTCCAGCACACCAATGTCTTGTGCTACAAACGACAGCAACTGAATGCAAAGGACACTCACATAGCTGTGTGCAGCAAGGGACAGAACTAAATTCTCTGCACTGTGTCCATATCCACCTTCTGCTACTGCGTTCAGTCTGGCTACAGTTCTATTGCGCAAGGCTCCTGGCACAATTTCACATAATCTATGTGCATTTTGCTCTGTCTTCAAAAAACAATAGCCCCAACCCTTCCTTATACTCCCTTTTATCAAGGTGTTTTCACCTTCTTTAAAGGTAAATTCTGTATCTACTGTAGTATTACCTTATGTATTAAAATGTAAACCTGTGTTGTTATTATACTTGCTAGTATTTTTTGTGAAGACTTATTGTTTTTTCTAGTGTTAGGGTAACATAGTTGAGTGACCTGCCCATTATTTTTAGTGCATAGTTATATAGAACGTGAGGTGTTTAAGGATTATGCACATCGCCTTACAGCAGAAATGCATTTACTTTGCACAGCAGGAGTCTAGCTGAGTGAGGTCTAAGAAGTTAGGGTCCCCAACACCACCTCTGGTGAATCTCAGGGCCTTCTGAGCCCTCCTCATCCTGTTTTTAATCCCCTATCTATTATACCTTGTCAGTAGCTGTCATGGAAGAACTTTCAAGACTGAGACTTCAAACTTTGCTCCTACACTCCTCACGAAGGCTTTAAGCATTAGTAGTAGGGGCAGAAAGGAGAAAGAATGACAGGGAGAAGTCCAGGGCCCCCCACTAATGATCCACTGACAACAGCTGCACTTTGTATGTGTTTCTCATGTAGGAGCTTCTAAAACAGTAGATTTGCATATTTTTTAACCTGAGAATCTTACCATTTCACAGATGAGGATGCTGAGGCACACAACCAGCTGATGACTGAGCCAGAAGAAGGCAGTATTCTAACCCCCTACTTTTTCCATTGCATCATCTGTGTCTCTTTGCCTTTGATTTTAAAGACCAAACAGAAAAAGAGAGTTGACAGGACTTGCCCAAGTTTTCTTAATATTAAAGGCATCAATATGACTGAAGCATCAACTAGTTTCCTATGAACGCTGTTTCCTGAACTGAATCCCTAATCTACCTGAAAGAAACTGCAGGAATGCTTGGTACTTTTAAATTATGCTAAGGCTGTGGTCAGACTGCTAAAAGTGAAGGCAGTTATAGCAAAATCCATTGTTTATTCCTCCACCTTCTTTTTTGTTGGTGTCTTCTAAAGCCCTAAAAATGTAAAAGGCTCCTTATAATAGCTCCTGTCAATGCAGTTTCTATAGTTACTTCTGATAATGAAAACGGGCATGTTTAGTTGAGATTGGAGATACTGTAGACATAGAACTAATATTCTGCTGAATATTGTTAAGGCAGACAGCTACCCGCAAGCTATTTTTTTTGTCAAAAGAAAGATGCTTCTAAGAATAAAGCTTTATTCCTGGCTTACCATGTACAATTACAAAGTGTGAAAGCTGCAGAAGTTTTTCGAGGCCTTCTAGTATAATCCCCTCATTTTACAGAGGAGAAAACTGAGGTCCAAAAAGATGAAGTTACTTGCTTGATAACACACAGTATTAATAAGCAAGTCGGGGACTCATAACTGAGTCCCAGACCAATGTTCTTTCCATTCCTCCTTTCTTCCCCTAATCAATAGATGGCTTTATTGAAACGGTAAGGAGCAAAAATATTTTGTGTGGAAATTTACCCCTCAACTTCAACAGTTCTTTCACTAACCAGCTAAGCTTGCTTTATCCAAAATCAACCTAAGCAAAGAAAAACAGCTACCTTTAAAGGTGGAGAAAAAGCACACAGCATAAACCTTACAGTTCAATAAAATGATGAATGGTTCAGGGCAACAAGGTAACTAATTATTAACTGTAACATTAAACAAGCAGTTAACAAAGATTAATCTTCCAGTCTGTATGCAAAGTACACAGATAACTCATTAGTTTGCTAATTTCTCCTTTTTTTCTGGTATCCTGAATAAATGACCCTCTTAAAAAAAAAAATGAGTGATCTTGCCTGTGCAGGAGGGCTCTAGCAAACCTGGAGTGAGTGTCATTCCCTGAAGGATGTCCAGATGAACAAATTTGATGGGAATTCAGTAGGCATGATGATGTACGAGCTGTTTTCTCAGCACGCCATGCTCATAATGATCTCTTTAATTATATGGTGCTGCTTTGCAATTATTTTCATCCTGATGTTAGAAATCCTATAACTGGCCTTTCATTTAGAATTTTACCTCTTAGAAATAAAAGTATTTTATTTGTAAAGGCCTCATTGTATAATATTCACTTGTATTCATGTAAAAGGCAAAAGACCCTAAAGGGAAGTTTAAATCCCAAGATCTGGCTGACTGAGATTTTACAAAAGGAAAGGCTAGATTGCTTTGTATTAAGATAATGTTTACATTATCAGAGGAATATAAAAAAATAAAATCAACCCCATTTTCTTAACCCCCAGTGCTACTCCCTAAAGGGAATCACTGTTAACAGCTTGTTCTTAAATTCTTCCAGAGACTTTAAATAATATACGTAAAAATCTCTCTTTTTCCCTTTGTCAGTTTTGGATAGAGCCTTTTGAATTTCTGATTTATAGAACATATATAAATGATGAAAAAATTAGCACATATATTCAAACTTCAACATTTCTCTCTTCTTCCTCCTCTCTTGTACTAGTCAAGCATACTTTGCCAAGTTTTGTAACATTTAACCCCTTTTCTGTAACTTCTGTAAGCCTTCCATTTAACGCCTATAGGTTAATTCAAAAATAGAAAAATCAAGTAGTATGATTGGATCCATAAAGAAAAAAATGTCCTATGTTATACAACAGAGAAGTTTTCAAGCAACTGACTCATGAAACCCCTTTCCATTTCTTGGGAGCTCATTCAGGCTATGCGATAATGTCCCCTTTTTTATACCCCATGCCATATTCTCTAGTGGATTTCTTCTTTATTCCTCTAACGTATCTCTTAAAGTAACTTTTTTCATGTAGAATATGTGAAAGCTGAACTCTGAAACCATGTATATTTAGCAGAGCTGTGTTTTGTCTTTAACTTGATGCCTGGTTTGTCTGGCATAGAATTCTAGATTCAAACCCATTTTCCCTCAGAAATTTCAAGACAATGCTCTCTATCAACAGCCCTCAAAGCTGCTCATGAAAACAATCTGTGTTGGTATAATGTTTGTTTCTTTTTAGATAACGTGTGTTTTTCTCTCTTAAAGTTGGTAAGATTTTCTTTCTATCTTAGGATTTCTGAAATATATATTGTTCATTAATCCAGGACACATCTTTTTCTATTAATCCAGCTCAGCCCTAGTAAGCCTTTCCATGTGAAAATTTGACTCGCTCAGCTCAGAAAATGATGCTCAATTTTTTTCTTCAATTACCTTATTTCCTGCATCGTTTTTGTTTTCTCCTTCTAGAATTCCAGCTAGATGGAGGTTGAACTCCTGGATCTATTCTTCGTGTCTCTTCATTCACTTACCTCCTAGGCTTTGTCTTTGTGATCAGTTTTTGGTTCTAGCCACATCCTTATTTAAGTCATTCATCAACATTTTTATTTCAGCATATTTTTAAATTTTCCATGCCTTTTTCTTAGTTGCTAACTGCTCATTTTTATATTGCTTTTATTATATACAATATGTTGTCGAATATAAACATAATAAATAATTTTTTGTGTCTTTTTAAGTGTCTTATGCCTCTTGAACTTGCTCTGTTGTTAATCTTTGTCTTTTTTTGTGCTATCAGGTTTGCCTCAAATATTCAGTAATTCTTAGTTTTCTAATTACACTATACTTACAAACAAAGGCTAATACGGACTCATTATGGGTACTGTTATGGTTTACCTGACAGTTGTATAAGACTGTTATGGCAATAATCCTCCTTCTTTAAACAGTACCGTGTTTAAAGGTCCATTACAATAATTTAAACCCCATCAGCCTATTTGCTGCAAATATGTCTCCTGGCTACTTCAGTGCTCTGCAGCAGAAAACCTGGCATGAATCCAGGCACAGATCTGCCAGTCTATCTAGTCCAAGCCCTCATCATGCCCACATGTTTTTGTTTCTGCTGCCAGGCCTCTCTCTGCCCCACTCCTGAGGACCAAACCAGAGTAGGGCACCAAGCAGGAATATGTTCTCAGTAAAACAGCGACCAACTCAACCCTGTCAGAGTAAAACAGTTCAAATGAGGCAGGGTAGTAGCCTCTCACCTAATCTCCAAAGCCATCTCCAGATAATATTGACCTGGAAGTGCTTTCAGGTTGTCTCTACCAGAAGAATCATAAGAATGAAAACTTCTACACATAATTTTTAAGTGGTTATATCCCAAATTGCACCAAAAATAAATGTGAGCATGCCACACTATTGCCAAAACAAACATTGAGCAGAAAAAGACACAGCAGAACTGTGGGCTCTTTTAGGAGACAGCTTAAAAGCTTTCTGTACATTTCTGATAAAGATAAACAAAATTATATTGGCACAAACTGACCCAATACCAACCAAAATGGAATTTATTCATAGATTTTTTTTTTATCCTTCAGTTTGGGGAGAATTAAGAAAATAGAAGAAGGATAAGAAATCACAATTATGGTTAGACCCATCAGAGAACTGGATATTAAGGTATCTTCATACCTAAACCAGGTTTCTCTGCTGTACTTCAAAGGGGCAACTTAGAAGAGAACAAAGAAGGATTCTGCTTGAGTGACATATCAGTCCACTCAGCACAATGACAGCATTCTACAGAAAGCAAGATGGAGGGAATATGGAGGCAGTAGTTCACCTAATTTCTAAGGCCACCTCTGACCACAACAGGAAGCAAAGATACTGACCACTAACCTGATAAGGATAGTGTCTTCCATGTTCTTTCTTGTCTCACATCTTCAGCAAAGAGCATTTGGGACAGATTCAAAGTGGTAGTTGATGAAAGGGGAGGGGCCAAGGGGACATGCTGGAGAGAGACAAGAAGAAAAGAGGGCAACAGAATGGAATGATCTTTGATGAGAAATGGATTCCAGGGCACTGGCAAGCCAAGGTCTTAACCCATCTTTAAGAAGTATGGGGAGCCCTGATAATAAGGAAGAAGAGTTCTGCTGGGGAGGAAAGTACTTTCTTGAGAAACCTAGGGATATAATTCTCAGAGACCTGATGAATAAGTCTTAATCCTATGGCAAAGAACCACAACATTAATTGTTATAAAATGTATGCATTAACCTCCTAGAGGAAGATACTGGCTAAGACAAACTCTGATGTCTAGCAGATTAACTATTAAAAAGAAAAGAAAAAGATAATGAAGCAACGAGGCAGGGAGGTGGTGGGAGTGAGCAAGGAGACTTTGCTAATCAAGCCTCCATCTCAGGGTTCACCCACTGCACATGAAAAGTAGGTCACATTTGATTTGACACATGACAGAGTGTGTCGTTATAGTGTTAAAAATACAGACTGTTTCTAGTATTGGAATTCTACCTCTGCCATTTGCAAAGTAGGTTCACCATGCACTGTTTACCAACTTATCTGAGTCCTGTAAGGCGGAACACCCACACAGACCACAAGTTCCATAAAGCAGGTTCATTCCTCACAGAGAGGCAGCAAAGGACAACAGAAGCCCAGGATTCATGATGACCTGGTCTCCTAAGGCCCAGGAAAGCTGCCCAGGACAGCTGGAGTTTATCTGCATACATCCCACGTGTAACACTGCCGAGAGACCCTGGACAGCAGCCTGCACTGGGTTTTATACCTCAAAGTCATGTTCACATGAGCTGAGGCATAGAAGAACATTATGTTTATGGGGGAGAAAGGAGCAAAGCCCAGTTTGCTCCAACCAGACCCTCCCTATCTCAGGATGTTGCATTTCCAGCACATTCTATAGTTATTCTTGAGAACTATAAGCAAGGAAGGGGGCTCTAAGCCTTCTCAGGAAACTGATCAGTACCACTTACCCAGAGAGTAATCTTGGGGAGTTCGCCTTTATGTCTCTGCACCTCAGTTACCTTCCAAAGTTGTTGTAAATAATTCAGTGAACTAATACAAATGAAGTACTTACTACTGAAAGCATTATACAACTGTTACCTAGCATCATCATTATTACTAATAAGTATTACTAATAAATTAAAAAGAAAAATGTGTATGTATGCACACACATATATATGCACACATGCACTCACACACCATAAATCACTGCTGTTTTACAAAATGCTTTTCCATACTCATCATTTGATTTTTGCCCTAACCCTTTGAAGCAGGGATCATTATGTCCAGGAGAAAACTGGTTTAAGGAAATTAAATAACTTCAAAACAGTTGCTCTGTTAACAGGTAGAAGAAATTTGAAAATGGATCAGTTTCATTTAAAAATCCCCATGTAATAACAGATATAAACAATATGCAGAGAAAAAAATGGCAAATGTTTCTCTAGAAGATTAACTATGATATACACAAAAAGTATTAAGAAAACCACATTCTACCCTGCCCTGGCCACTGCCTAACCACACTTTAATGGCAAGAGGAAAATGGTTATAACCCACAAGTCTTTGTGCCCATACAATCTTACCTTTCCCTAAACTATAAACATGGCCATTGTGATAATCTGTATAATGCAGACAAATAAATTAGGCTTATAGTGTTTAAGTCCTTTTCTATTAATTCTGAGACCCCTTTTCAGGCAACCATCACATCTGCAGCCACTGGAACAATGTAGAGATTAAGAAACTATAGTTGGCCAGGCATGGTGGCTCAAGCCTGTAATCCCAGCACTTTGGGAGACTAAGGTGAGAGGATTACCTGAGCTCACAGGTTCAAGAACAGCCTGGGTTACTTGGCGCGACCTCATCTCTATGATGAATCGAAGAATTAGCATGCCTGGGGTTCTGGCTACTTGGAAGCCTGAGGCGGAAGGGTCGCCAGAGCCCAGCAAGTCGACGCTGGGGTGGCCGTGAGCGTGCCACTGTACTCCAACCCAGGGGATGGAATGAGACTCCAACTAAAAAAAAAAGAAAAAAAAGAAAAAAGAAATGAAAAGAAACTATAGTTCAATAGAAGCCTCTCAGCTCAGCATAACCAAGAAAGCAGAGTGTATGCTTCAACCCACAGCAGCCTTTCTTGGCCTTACAAGTCCTCTAGGTCTCACCATCCACTGTCAGTTGAGGTTATCATAATACCTTCCCCAGCAGGCTCACAAGTGCCCTAAAATCACCAGCACCTATTAAGTAGGCAACGTTACATTTTCTCACCACAGAACAGACACAGATTAGCCCATAATAAACTGAGGGTAGAAGCCAAGGAGTCCTGGAAGGGTTGCATGTACCAGCTGGGCGCCTGCAGGGCAGAGCTCTGCTATGCTGCTCTGGCTTGGCCATAAACTAGAGGTTCTAATCAAAGCTGTTGGAGCCTAAGAGTTGAGTTTCTATTCTATTTCATGTAGCTTCTGCTTCTTCTCTCCAACTTCTTAACCACCCAGTTTCTGCAGCTCTGCTTCTATTGCCTGTTTTATCATTTGTTTTTTTCCTATCTCGATTTCAGGAAGGCAGGAAAAGGCATTCTTTATAGTATTTCAAGAATTCAGTTGTTGCCTACTGTGTTAAACTTCTCTCCAGTATTCCAAGAGCACAGCTAAGAAAGGCAGAGCCCGGACTTGAATAAACACCTTCTGATTCCAGGTTCCATGGACTTCCCTCCCCGCATGCTGCTTTGTGGTCTCCACATCCCAATCTGCAAAACTCCAAGTGGGGCTAAACAAGGTCATCTGAACCCAAGGTCCATGGATTCTTCAGTGGGCTTCATGGAAAATGCAAACTCCATGACCCTTCTTACAGATTTTTCATTGTATGAGGACATATGTGCATTTTCCTGAGATACAGTTTCTGTAAAATGTTAAAATAGTCCAAAAATGCCCAAAAGGTTAGGAATCATTTTTAGAAATTATCTCAAGTTTCTTTATTTTTTATAAATAATTACAAAGTGCTCACACAGTCTGGCTTAAAGTTAGCTTTAGTGTGGGCCATAGGATTTGAAAGGAAACTTGCTGATTTCTGGTTCAGTAATTAAAAAGAAAAAAAAAATCAGATGAAGTTCTGGTTCCAATAAACTTTTATCCACCCCTAATACAAGCCAGAGGATGGGGGTGAGGCCTGCCCTTCAGCCTCTAGTTTCCCCTTGTGGTGGCCCATGGAACTAGCCCACAGGGACTCAGTTTAGAATCTCTAATCTAGTTCCACTTCCCTGTGTCACACCTTTTCCAGCTGCCACTCAAACCTCCAGTAAAAAGTTACTTGCTGCCTTGGAGATCTGACTACTGGGAAGTTCTCAGTTACACTGAAAGGAAATGTGCTTTTCTGGTACCTTCAGCAATTGTCCCTGGTTCTGTCTACTGGGGAGGGCCCACAGCAGGATTGTAAACCCTCCTTTGCCCGACAAATCACCAGGTTTGAGGTGACTCTCACTTCTGCCTGAATCTTCTCCATCTCCAACAATATGCCACCTCCCTCTGCCCTAGAAAGAGGGGTTCTCTTCTAGTCCCTTCCCTCAGAAACTGCTCTGCTTTGCCAGGGTTGGACCTGCATAGTGCCTAGAATTCAATACAACACACTGGAAAAATCTAAAGAGTTCAGGAAACACCAGAATCTCACCTCTCCCACGCAAACATCTCCATTCTACAACTCACCACGCTGCAATAAATACCTGTCTGTATTCTGACTCCCTCAATGTAAGCTTCTCAAGACATGATAACCTGTCTTACTATCTCCAGATATTGGCCCAATCCTAAATATAAAAGTCTACTACTTGCCAGGCATATTTATAATCACTTGATAGTCATTTGTGAACAAAACTGACAAAACAGTTGCTGTCCTGGAATTACATTCTCAAAGGGATGAGAGCAGGGTAGGGAGGTTAGTATTTGTCCCATAATCACCGGCTGATAACTTTAATTCATGAATGAGACCAGTGGTCAAGTGAAAGGTAAGGGAAGACACATAACACACTTAGTAGGCAATTATGCTCTTTCCACGACGAAGCATGCATCTATGGAAATTCCAAATGACCTGTGTTTGTATGAATGCCTCTGAAGATAACAAGCCTCCCTTCCACCCAGGGGAATACCGGGACAGTGCATACATGGCTCATTATTGCAGAGCATCTACCCATGGGCTTCTGCAAGCTTCAAAAAGCACCTGCTCCTTTAGCCATGGATACTCCCAGGAAGACCAAGGAGCACTTTTCAGAAATCGCTGACCCTCATCTAAGTGGAAAGGAATCCTAGAAGCTTCTAACGCATCCCTTCTGGCCTTCAGCCCTGGGTTTTCATGCAGATGCACTTTTCAGGAAAGAAGAAGGCAGAGCAGATGGATGGTCTGCTGACTGACTCAAAATACTTCCTGGAGCACAGAAAACTGGATGATTGCTGTTCATGCCACTACTGCATGTCACCCACTCCCACAGAGGACTGCACTCAATTAGGAGATTTTAAACTCAATTGTCATAGCGACAGATTGTCTGATTGTCAAAATTTTCTGCTGATTTTGTCTTAGGAATTGGTCTCCTATTTTCGGTCACAGATTGTTGTCAGTTTGCAGATCTAGCATCTCTGTTTCCTTCAGCATCCTTACTTACTCTGGTATCTACTTTCTCAGCTTACTTTTCAGTATGCAAACATAATGCCCATAGGGAAAGAGAGGAAGGCTCTCTACTGGTTTAATGATGAGTTGCAATGGCTATGTCCGTTGTTTCATTGATCCAATGGGTAGGTTTGCTGTTTCTCTCAGGCTAGTTGGGACCTTTCCTGCAGCTTCTCAGATATTCCCAATCACAAACCGTTGAATTTAAAATGGAAACAGTTTCTTATTTACAGTACAGAAACTGAGGTACAGAAAAAAGAGGTGATTTTCTAGAAGTTTCTCAGAGAGTTGAGACTAAGACCATGATAACGTTGCTGACACTTAAGACAATTTTTACTAGGGTTCAAGACATGTTGGTTGTCTCTAAGGGACTTCAAGTCCCACATTCTGTGAGGACGCAGAGAGTGTGAGAGCTGGATTAACACATGGAGAAGCCAATAACCACAGTCTAGTCAGGCCTGGCCCAAGCACACAGTTGAGGCTCAATTCATGACAGCTAAGACTGAATCTAAAGGGAAAAATGATTTTCATTTGTGCTAAATGTGTGGTTAGAGGTGTGGTCCTTTTCTTCGGACCCTCAAACCTCATAATAAATGGTAAGACCTGGTTTCTGCTATTGCAAAAGGAGAGCCAGGGACCTCTCAGCAGATCTATCTTCTTCTGTGAACATACCTCCCTCAGCAAAGGAAACAAAAAGGTGAGTCTCCTTATGGTTTTCTTTTCTTATGGCTAATGAACAGCACATTTCCTCTTTACTCATTCTCAGCATGAGAATATTAGCATATTCCCCAGGTTCTTGCCCTCCAAACTTGGAAGCACATGCATAAATTATCAAATGAACTGTTCTAACACAAAGCTTCTAGTCATGTTCCTAATCAGAGACTCTCAATGACTCACCAAAACCTTGAAATTAAGGGCCACCGGATACACTCGTAGCAAGCCTTACTACACCTGTATCAAAGAGCCACTTTATTCCCTCAATTCCACGCATGAGCAAAGCTGAAAGGGCCATTAAAAACATAATTTCCCAGCAACTTCATGTATATATCCTAATTTTATCCCAAAGAATGTTTCCCCAAAGGTTGGAAACATTCTTTAGTGGCAAATAATGAGTGTATTTTATATAAAATTAGCCACTGACTGTAATTCTTAAAAACCATATAATTCCATTACAAGATCCATCTAGGAAATTCATAGAATCACGAAAGCCAACGTTTGGAGGAAAATATTCAGTGATCTAGATTACTAATGCATCACCCGCCCCTTGTAATTGGCATAGTTCCTTGTACATAGCAAATGTTCAAGACATCTTTATACAATTACTAATATCTATAAAAATTGAGTCTCAAATATAAGTAGTGATTTGCCAAAGCTCACAAATGTCAAAGTCAGAATTGAAATCTAAGTGTTCAGATTCTTAGAAACTTATATTTCCTCACTATGTCTCTGGTAGAATCTCTTTTATTTTTTATAAAGTATTCAAATATCATAAGAGTAACTTGAAGCAGATTATTTTCAAATAGAGTTTGAGAAAGTATCATACTTACTCCTTTGCAAACAGGGAGTAGGTGCTATTTCACCAAGTCCAAGGGAGGAAGGCCATCTATCTACAAAACTCTCCTATTTTTCTATGCAGCTATGAGGTTGAATAATCCATTTATTCACCAAATAAAAAACTTCTAATTATCTGCTCTGAATCAGACCAGTGCAAAATTATTCACTTAGAGTATCTCATTTCATACCTTTTCCAACTCTGCAAACTTGGTACCGTTGTACCATTGACACAACTAGTAGGCAACATATATAAAACCACAAAGCTCATTGCTGCCAGAGCTGGTACTTGAACTCCCCCCAGTCTGGGTAATATTCAGTGATATGGGTTCACTTTCTACAAAACTATTAAAAGAAGAGTTAAACCTTGCCTTGTATGGGAGGACTTTTACTCTAATAAGGATGATGGCAGGAAACTGGCAATTACAATACAGCATGATAGGTCCTAACATGAAGGTAAGTAGAAGCAGGGCTCTATATGGAGCACAGCAAGGCTGGATGGTGAAGGGTAAGGGACACAGGATCACGGAAGATCATCCTAGGGAGGCAATATTTGATTTGAGTTGCCCACGTACAAAAGAAATGAAGAAAAAAAGTACCTTGCTCCTTTCATTACTGTCCCGGTGAATAACCAAACACAGTTGTAAAATACAATGCCTTTCGGTTGCCATTAACCTTATTAGGCATGAAGACTTTTTTTTAAATTTTTATTTATTTTTATTTTAGAGTTGTGGGGTACATATGAGGATTTGCTACACAAATAAATTGTGTGCAGGTAAGGTTTGGGCTTCGGGAGAGCCCTCTCTCCCCCTAGTAGTAAACAGGGTACCCAGTGGGTAGTTGTGTGCCCCTTATTCCCCCCTCCCTCCCTCCTTTAGCAGTGCCCAACATTTGTCGTTCCCACCTTTGTGCTTGTGTGCCCAACGTTTAGGGCCTACTTGTGAGTGAGAACACGTGGTATTCAGTTTTTTATTTCTCTGATAGTTCACTTAGAATGACAGTTTCTAGCAGTATCCTTGTTACTACAAGGGACATGATTTTGTTCTTCTTTATGGCTGTGTAGTAGTCCATCACATATATGTACCACATTTTCTTTATCCAATCCACTTTTGATGGGCATCTGGTTTTGTTCCATGTTTTTGCTATTATGAATAGTGCTGCAATGAACATTCGTGTGCAGGTCTTATTGGTAGAGCAATTTATATTCCTCTGAGTATAGTCCCAGAAGTAGGATTGCTGGATCTTAGGGTAGCTCAGATTTTAGTTATTTCAGAAAATGCTACACTGCTTTCCATAAGGATTGAACTCACATTCCCACCAACAGTGTAGTATTGTTTCCTTTTCCCCAAAGCATCGCCAATGCCTGTTTTTGTTGTTTTTGTTGTTGATGTTTGCTTGTTTTACTTTTTAATGATAGCCATCCTGTGTGAAGCAGTATCTCATTGTTTGATTAGCTTTTCTCTGATGATTAGTCAGGCTGAGCATTTTTTCATATGTTTGTTGACTGCTTAAATGACTTCCTTTGAGAAGTGTCTGCTCATGTCCTTTGCCCACTTTTTAATAGGGCTATATGGTTTTTCCTGTTAATTTGTCTTAGTTCCTTGTAGATACAAGATGTTAGGTTTTGGCGGATGCATAGCTTGCAAATATTTTTTTTTTCCCATTTTTTGTGTTGTCTCTTTACTCTCTTAGTGATTTATTTTGCTGTACAAAAATTCTTTAGCTTGATAAGGTCCCACTTGTCAATTTTAGAGTTTGCTGCATTTGCTTTTGAGGACTTGGCCATGAATTCATTGCCTATTCCAATGTCCAGGAGGGCGCTCCCTAAGATTTCTTCTAAGATTCTTATAGTTTGAGGTTTCATATTAAAGTCCTTGATCCATTTTGAGTTAATTGCTGTACCTGATGAATGTAGGAGTCCAATTTCATTATTCTACATGTAATTAGCCAGTTTTCACAGCACCATTTGCTAAATATGGTGTCATTTCCTAATGTTTGTTTTCATCAGCTTTGTCTAAGATAAGTTGGTTGCAAGTTCATGGTTTTGTTTCCAAATTTTCTGTCCTGTTCCACTGGTCTGCGTCTATTTTTGTGCCAGTACCATGCTGTCTTGGTTACTGTAGCCTTGCAGTAAAGTTTGAAGCCTGAAAGTGTGATGGCTCAGCTTTGTTCTCAACAAAGTTCTAGCAAATCATATCCAACAGCACATTTCAAGGATCATCCATCACAACCAGGTGGGCTTCTTTCCCAGGATGCAAGGCTGGTTCAAAATATGTAAATCAATAAGCATTATCCATCACATAAACAGATGTAGAACCAAAAGTCATATGATTATCTCATTAGATGCAGAAAAGCATTTGATAAAATCCAACATCCCTTTTGATTAAAAAAAAAACCTTCAAACACCTAGGCATCAACAGAACATTCCTCAAAATAGTAAGATCTATCTATGATAAATCCATAGCCAACATACTCAATGGCAGAAGTTGAAACTATTCCCTCAATAACTGGAACAAGACAATGATGCCTACTCTGACCCCTCTAATCTAACACAGTACTGGAAGTCCTATTCAGAGCAATGAGGCAGGAGAAAGAAATTAACAGCATCCAGATAGGAAAAGAGGAAGTTAAGGTACCCCTGTTTGCAAATGATATAGTTCTATACCTAGAATACTCTAGAGAGTCTGTAAGAAACCTCCTTGCACTAAAAAAAATGACTTCAGTAAAGTCCCAGGATACATAATCAATGTGCAAGAAACCCCATAATATTTCTATACACCAACAACAAGCAGGCTGAAAACCAAATAAAAAGCACAATTTCACATTAATAAGGGTACTGATCTCAAACCAAAGTGGGGTCCAAAGGGAGGTCTAAACTTTACCTGTATGATGACCACTTGTATACCTAATCCTGAATTGTACCCCACATCTTTAAAATAAAATAAATTTTTTAAAAAACACAATCTCATTCACAATAGCCATACACACAAAAACAAATCTCATTCATCTAACCAAAGAGGTGAAAGACATTTACAATAAGGACTACAAAACACTGCTCAAAGAAATCAAGGACAACATAAATGGAAGAATATCCCATGCTCATGGATTAGAAGAATCAATATTGTCAAGAAGTCCGTTCTACCCAAGGCAATCTACAAATTCATCACAATCCCTGTCAAATTACTAGCATCATTTTTCACAGACCTAGAAAAGACAATGCAGAAATTCACACGGAAGCAAAATAGAGCCCAAGCAGCTAAAGCACTCTTCAGCAAAGAGCATGGAGAATTTTAGAAGCTTTGTCTCTGTAGTACTTGAAGTGGCAGCTCCTCCTCCATTCTCCTGCAAAATCTTCCAGAGGGTTTCAGGACAGGATATTTGTTTTCGATCAGTGTTCTCTGTAGCCAGAAAGCCTTACCTTCAAACTACTCTCAATATGAGCTAATAATAATAATAATAACAATAACATGTTATCTATACTCTGCAGGATCAGTATCTTGATTTTGATTCTATTTCAGATTTAGATTCATACCATTTTTCATCCATCAGTAAGTTTAAGTTTTATCCTCCAGTTTACCTAGTACAGAGAAGAGAGGATAGAAAATGGGTAGAAAAGTGTTTATTATTTGACCTTAGGGTAGGACAGAGTTATCCAAATGGGGCAGGGAGTGATACAGAAATGGCACAGTTAATACCACATGCTCTATCCCCCTGCTGCCTTAAAGCCAGGGCTCCAGCCTTAGCACAACTGAGGCCCTGTTCTATCCCCACCCTTCCCACCAATACCATGGACTTTGTAGTTGGAGCAGTGTGTCTGCTGGATATTCCTTGGGAAGTCATGATGGATGTGCTTTCCATGTTGGAATTATACCTGGAAGCCACCTGAACGTGGTAACAGCAGAAAGAGCCAAGTGTTACTCACTCAGTGGCTCATGTCAGCCACATGCAAGCAACCTTGACCTTGTGACATATCCAACTCACTCACCTATGCATTTCCATTTTCCCCAAAGTCTGATGTTTCTATATTTTACATAAAAATTCTGGCATCTTCGTGAGACAGGAACAAACTCCCTTTTATTGAACACTGCCTCTGTGCTAGACATTATAATCCATGCTTGACATTGTTCACTGCATTTCATCCTCAAAGCCACCCTATGAGGTGATTATCATTAGTCCCAGGTTGCAGAGGAAGTTAAGTAATTAGGTAATTGACCTTGGAATGAATAGAAAGGTGCATGTGTGTTAGATTTCTCTTGGAGTTCCTTTTGAACCCATATTGTCTGACAACAAAATCCTTACTCTTTTTCTACACCCCTGCAGTCTCCCTCTGATTTTCACATATTCTAGATGTTCATGGAATTCAGTTGGGGAGAAATTGTCTTCATTTCATGGGTGGGGGAGGTGAAAAGCTGGTTAAACATGTTCACTCTCTGGTCCTCTTTACCTCTATATAGTAGAGTCACTTCTTACACTCGCTGCCTCTCAGAAATAACCCTGCCTTCCCCTGGCCACCCTCACTAGGCTCAGCCCAGGGAATCCCTCCAACTTCATGCCTTGCTCCAGGAACCTGGCATCCCAATAACACTTTATTAGCGGAGCCACAGAATTCCTGCAGGAAAAGCCCTACAATGGCACTCCCATTTCCATGTGCTTACAGAGCAGGTAACAACATGAAGTCAGGTGAGAGCTTGTACAAGGTCCCCAAAGGCTTCCATCTTCCTCATTTTTTTTTCTTTCAGGGAGTAGATGTGAGGAGGACAAAGATGGTTTTGTTTTGTTTTTTCCCCCCTTTCTTCTCCCTCAGGGGGTCTTTGAAAATTTACTCATGCAAACAATTGTTCAGCACCCACTCAGTTCCAGGTTCTGTGCTGGGCAAGAAGAATCCAAGGATAATTCGGGGTCTGGACAGAGAAAGAGTAGAAACAGAAGCCAGAGGCTAAAGGGGTAAGAGCTGTGGAGAAGTCCTGTATAAAGTACTCTAGGCCTCCAGAAGAGAGCCACTCGTTCATTTAGCCAGCCGGGTTGAGGGCATTTTACATGTCACACTGGTTTCAGTGATGCCAGTCATGCATGCTTTTAAGCAGAGAAATGAACTGACTAATTGTGTTTTAGGATAATCTTCCCAGCAGGGAGCATTTTCAAGGTCAGAAACACCCAGCACCCAGCAGAGAGGCCGACAGAGCGTTCACTGATTCCAGCAATATTTATAAAATTCCTGTTATATGCCAGACTCTGGACATATAATGAGCAGCAATGAATCCCTGCCCTGAGAGAGTAAAGCAATCAAGCAAACCAGCTATTAAGGGTGTGAGATGAGCGCACTTAGGAGAAGCAACTCACCCGTCTGGAGGGTGTTAACCCTGCTGTCTAGACACACTGTTTAAGCTGCATCTTCATGGAGCCATAGCAGTTCACCAGTAAAAGGGGACAAAAGGGGAGGATGTTCTGAGCAGAAGAAACAGCATACACAAACATCGGAGGCAAGAGAGAGTATGACTCAGTCAGCAGCTGGCCCTGGTTAGAGTGGTTGGAGCCGTGAGATGGAGCTGGAGGGGTAGGTGAGCCACGCTTCCTCCAGTGAACTAAAATGGCCACTCTGAGGACACAGAACCCAAGAGAAAAGGTAGAGAGGCAGGAGAGCCATTTGCACTACAGCAAGGTACCCAGGCCCAGAGCAAGACCCAGGCAGTAAACGTAGCAATTAAGAAAGGCATCAGATGAGAACTGGTGTTTGAACTGGTGACAAGATCTTCAGAAAGAAAGACACCAGGAGACACAGGGAAGGATCCACATTCATTTGCTTTAAGTAGAAATAAGAATGACTTTAAGAATATTATACAAGGCAGGCATCTCAGCAGTAGTCTTCCTACTGAAGGGGCCAACTCACCCTTGGTCCTCCAGGTCCCAGCCAAGGCATCTGCTTGATGATGGCACTGCCTGATCTAGGCAAGGATCTCCTAGTCCCATGGAATGGTGGGTGGAAGTGTGTTTTTGACCACTCCCAACTTTCCTAGAGACTTTGGCTATCCCTATGGCCTGCCCAGGTGCATAGAACCAGAAAGAATTCCCATTCATTGCTAAAGCCAACCTCCCAGGCACGCCATCTTCTGTCCATGATTTAGGCCACCTAGAATCAAGTCTCACAGAGGATGAGGGAAAGGGAACAGTAGCAGTAAAGTGACCCCTCTCCTGGATTGTGCTGCTAGAGGAGGAGAAGCAGGTCTTGTTGGAGATGGTGGCAGTAGGAAGAGTTGGCAGCAGAAGACAGAGGCCCACAAAGTTATAAAATAACAAATGCCTCAGAAGATATAACTATGGGAGGTGATGCTTTGTGGAAAGTGATGTGGTGCTCTGGATAGGACAGGCATAGACTGGGACCTGGGGGCAGGGATCAAACACTAGACTAGGATATTTTACATCCCTGAACCTCAGAGTCCCCAGCAATAGAACTGGACCAATAATTCCTACCCTGATTCATTTCTAAGATGGTCAGAAGGAACAGAAGTGGTATGATAAATGTAAAAGTGCCTTGTGCATGCCAGATCCTGTATTGATGGATATCAAGGCAGAGATTATCTCAGGAATCTGTAACCACTATGGAAATAGCTAATGAAAAAGTACAAACTGAATGCTAAGTGTGGAAAGGCCATGTGCCTGGTATTTTACTAGGATGTACTAAAGTGAATTAATGGAGCACTGCTATGTGGAAAATGTACGGGTGCTTGTAGGTATGTAGGTAGAGGGGGAGGAGAAGATGCATGCACAAAAGCATCAAGGTATGAGTGCTCACCATGCACGTGGGGAGGAATAAACATCACACATCACACTTCTTTGGGCATGGTGGCAACCAGGAGACATGATGCTGACCAACAGTCTGCTGTGGCAGCTGAGGCCATGTTTCTTTCCCTGGAAACACCCTTTTGGCCTTTAATGAGAAATAACATCTTGATAAGTGTTATAGATCAAAACGTGTCCCACCAAAATTTGTGTGTTGAAGTCCTAGCTCTTAGAACCTCAGAGTATGACCTTACTGGAGTCTTTGGAAAGGTAATCAGTTAAAATGAGATCATTAGAGCTGGGCTCGGTGGCTCAGCCTGTAATCCCACGCCTTGGGAGGCTGAGGTGAGTGGACTGCCTGAGCACGCGGGTTCGAGACCCACCTAGGCAATTTGGCAAGCCCTCATCTCTACAATAAATAAATAAATAAATTAGCCGGGCCTGGTAGCGCACACCTGTAGTTCCAGCTACTTGGAAGGCGGAGGCGGAAGGATCGCCAGAGCCCAGCAGGTCGAGGCTGCGGTGACTGGGAGCGGCCACTGCACTCCAGTCTGGGCAACGAAGTGAGACTCCAACTCAAAAAAAAAAAAAAAATGAGGTCATTAGGGTAAACTTTAATTCAATATGACTGGTGTCCTTATAAAAAGGAGGAAATCTGGATACCCAGATAGCATAGAGGGAAGACAGTATGAAGACATGAGGAGAAAATGGCCAACTACAAGTAAAGGAGAAGGACCTGAAACAGATCCTTCCCTCAGAGCCCTCAGAAGAAACCC